>BHFT01030933.1:0-32426 GCA_004320025.1 Laticauda laticaudata
TTCAGGCGCGGCTGTCACACCCAGCGTTGCACCAAGCAGAGCCACCAAACTTCCAGCCCAGCCTTTAGGACCCTGGGGCTCAAGGTGGCACTGACTCTTGCCGCCACCTGGCCTCAGGGACCAACTACAGGAAGCATGCAGTACAGGCTGGAGGAAGACTTGCCAACAACACCATCAGCATTGTGTGCAGAGAAGTTGTGCAGGCCATCATCTGTGAAGAAATATCTGGAGGAGCTCCTCCAGTGCCCCTCCCAACTGAACGAAGGCTGCGAAGGAAGAGTTTGCGTAACCAGTTGGTATCAAGAGTGGAACTTCCCCCACACCGTTGGATCCCATAGATGGCATAGCACGTGCCAGCAAAGCGCCAGCCAAGTCACGTCGCTCCACTTATTTCAACTAACAAAGGGCTTCTTCAGCATCATACCTTATCTTCGCATATGTGCTGATGCCTGACCAATATGTACTATCAATGCTTCAGCAACGGGTTCAGCTTCACGATGCCCAGGTATACAACGCCTAGTCACTAGTGACCTCAAGGAGGGGCTGGAAATGAACAACCTCCATTCATGGAACTTCCCCGATCCAGACCCCCCTGGCCCAACGACACGCTAGATGTGCCCTACTTCATCGTGGGGATGATGCCTTCTCCCTCAGATACCTACCTCATTGAAGCCATACCAACTTTCCAGACTCCTCACCCATGAAGAGACGGATCTTCGAACTACAGGCTGATCCAGGGCAATGCGGGTGACTGCGAGGAATGCCTTTGCATCCTGGCCAACAGTTCCAGGTAACTTCTCACCACATGCACAAGCATCCGCCCAGAGGACCGTGAGGAGGATCGTGGAAAAGCTTGCTGCATTTCCTGCACAATCTCATTGCGCACCCGCTACCCAATCTTTGCAGAACAGGCTCTGTGGACCTCCAACAAGGCCAAATCATGGGGACAGTTGAGCACTGGCGGGAATGGAGGCAAGGGCGAAACATCTGATAAGACACTGGGTGTCTGCAAGCATTTGGCCCATACAGAGCCTCACGTTGAAGGCAAGAAGCAGCACAACCTTCCTGAGAACACTGGTGACAACTCCCCAGCTGCGAAGCCAAGTGGAGCTGGGCAAGACACGCAGATGATAGATCGCTTAATGGATGCTTCCTCACCCTGCTCTCATTCACACTGATGAGATCCTAGGGCCATGTATGTTTGGGCTGTGGCCTTACACATGACCAGAGGCATTTAATCAAAAGATATTGCTGTTTATCGTTCGAAATATTGTGGATCAATGAAATAATTGTCTATATGATAATTTAAAGGGCCATATGTGTGGAGCGATGCGGAGGTGGACCAAGCCAGTCCCAACTATGCTTGCACTGGAGAGTTTATCGAATCCCACAGCAATCTTAATCCCACTCCCAAAAGGATCATCCCTGCCCATCCCATAGCTAATTACCCATCCCACAGATATCCCTGCCCATCCACGCTATTACCCCAGTCGCACAAGGTATCCCTGCCCACATCCAAAGTATCCCTGCCAACTATTGTATCTCTCGTCACAGACATAACAATCACCCCAAGTCCCCAGAACATTCTTCCCTCAGCCTATTAGCCCAATCCCAAGGGTATCTCCGGCCCATCCCTCAAAAGCTATTTGACCACATCCCCAAAGGTATCGCTGCCCATCCCCTCAGCTATTACCCATCCCAAGGTATCCCTGCCCATCCCTCTATCTCTCTATTACCATCCCACAGGTAATGCTTTCTCCCATCCCACAGCTAACCCATCCCCAAACGCTATCTACTGCCCATGCCACTGCTATCCCTTAACCCAATCCCACAAGCCATTGCAAAGTGTGCTCTTAAACCATTCTCTAAAAGTTTCACCAACGAGCTTATTTTACAAAATAAATGAAGGGCAAGTGTGTGAAGTAAATTTTTCTTTATTAACAACCAAGCTGTATAAAAGAAAAATAACCCAAGTGCAAGTGCCAAAATAAAGTCGTGACAGGTAAGCCCGAGCGCGTGCGTGCCTGACACGTCGTTCTCATGCCACTCTAGTTAATTGGTGTGGGACCGCTCTCGAGCGCGTCTGAGGGTCCAGGTGCTGTGAGATCGTCGCCGGTTGTGCTTGCTGGAATGTGCTCTGGGTCCTTGTAAGCGCCACTGGGGCTTTCCTGGCCGTCCTGATGAGGATCATACATCAGCATGGTGTGTCGAGGAAGCTTCGCCGACAGCTGCTCAGGCTCCCCTTCGGATTGAGCTCCTTCCGCTCCATGCTCGATGTGCATCAATGTCCCACCGGAGTACTCGACCGCCAGATCTGTACTGACCGGCTTCTGCGCTGTGCGGGTGTGAGTGAAGAGCGCTGTGTCAGTTGGCTCGCTCTGCGCTCTGCAGGCTGGGTGGCCTCGACACATCGCGATGAGGTCGTCTACTGATTTCAGACACCTCGCCGCTAAAAGACTAAGAGACAACTGTGCTTACTACATGCCAATAGCTGTGGCATTCGCGCTGGCGGTTGAGGGTAGGCAGCATGGCATCGTGTGTGGCCATTGTGGCATCAGTTGGTACCCGGTTGGCCAAACTTGGTTGGCATCTGTATGAACCTGTGCCTGGACTGGGAAGCGGCTGCTGCCTGTGCTGTCGGAACTTCTGGTAGCTGTATTCCTGTGTAGGTGACGGCCTGTGTGAAAGCCATGGATATGGGAGGAACATCACCCTTGGGGTTGTGAAGGAGCACACCTGGACTGGGTGGGAGCAGGTTCATCTCGGATCTGGAGCGCTGTGGAAGCAGGATGCGGTCGATCCCGTCCTTCACCACCCTGGGTCACTGGGGTTTCCGCATTGTCCATGAGGTGTCTGGTTTCACATAGGTTGAGCGAAGGGCTTTGAAGTTGGAGGATGAGGGAATCGCGTGTTCTTGTACCAGATGAGACGAGGATATTCTATTTGCTGCTTCCTTGTTGGTCGTCTTCTATCTCAGCAGGACAGTGTGGCTTTCTGTTTCCCTCCTGTGCTGGCACTCTGCCTTCTCTGTGAAGGTGGAGCTGGGGACGAGGGGCTCAGGCGTGTGATGCGGCGTTGGGACTGTGGGTGGAAAAGTGCCGTCTCTCTTTTCTCCACTGTGCCAGGGAGTCCTCCATGTGACTCCGCCACGTTTAGAACAGCTGTTGGCGCTAGCGTTCTCCGTCGTAGCCCACGCTCCACAGACACCTGCCTGGAGACCAAGGGCGGACTCTCTGCCGGAAGAGGACTGGGTCTCAGCAGGCTGCTGAGAGAGAGGGTTGATGAGAGGGGCTGCTCCTCGGTGGCAATCTCACCCTGCCAGAAAGCTGCCACCTTGGCCATGACGTTAGGTCTCTCTGTTCCGCCAGCTTGACCGGCTGGCCTGGCCACTATTTCTTGAAGTGCAGCTTCCCGTACCAGGTGTGTATGTGCTGTCCCACCCAGCCGAGGAGCAACTTCCAAGTGTAGCCCAGGCCTCTCCGCCTTCTCTCTCCAAGCAGCCTGCTTCCTTTGGCTGTTCCCTTATAGAGGCATGGTGTCCCTTCCGCTCATAGATAGTCATTCTCTCCTCAGACAACTCCCAGCACCTCATCCTTCATGTTCCTCCATCGATGTTGTATTGCATCCTCTCCCCATTCTCGCGTCATGCCTCTTCCTCCTTTGGCAGGACCACATGGGCTCTCATCAGAGGGCTTCCATGGTTGTAGGGGCTGCCTCCTCCACACCACCAGCCAGGCTAGCAGCACCAGCAAGGACCACGGAATCAGCAGCAGCGGAGTAAGCCAGCAGCTGCAGCACCGCACACAAGCAGGACCAGCAGGACCATGAGCACCAGCCAGACCAGCGAGCAGCTTCACAGAGTAAGACACCAGTTAGAAGCACCACCGACTAGGAAGCAGCATCATCAGCCTCCTCCAGAAGCAGGAACAGCAGAAGCCCCAGCCCCATCAAGAGCAAGCCTGTGCTTGCAGGAAGCCCCTAGCAGAAGCATAGTGAGGGACCAGGGCCGGTGGAGGGTGGCCCTGTCCCTCTTGCCAGGGGGCTGGGCACCGCAGAGACTATGACTGAGGCTATTCTCTTCTTCCCCATGGTTTGTGGGGTTACTGGCTGGCAGGCATAAGGCTGGCAGGGAAAGGCAGGCCAGCAAGGCGCAGGCAGGGCTAGGCAGGCTGGCAGGCAGGCTGGCAGCAGGTCGATGTGTTTGGAAGCAGCGGTCTTTCCTCTGAATGTTGACCTCTTGCGGAAGCTTTGCTCCCTTTATATCACGGGTCTGATGCAATGCATCCTCCCCGCATGCCGCAGTGAATGCTAGGCATTCCGCTAGGCTTCTGCTTGTGCATCCTTCATCCGCTCCTGTGTCCGCTCTACATCCGTTCTTTCCCGATTCCGCATCCGGCTTTTGCTGCGCTTTCCCCCAGAAGCCCTTTTCGCGGATGTGCCTATTCGCTCTCATCCACTTCCATGTCCGCTTAGGGCTTACGTGGAGGCATTCCGCTTTTCCATCCTCACTACATCCTCCCCCCGTCCGTTCCTTTCCGTGTTTGTCCCTCTGGTTATGCAAATTTGCCCCTTTGAGAGTGGATCCTTTTTACAAACATTTTGCATCCGTCGGCCAGTGTGACATTAGCCCAGCAGTCTATACTGCTTACTAATCTTAACCAATATTAATATTGCTATGTTACAGAATTCTTAGTTGTAGGCCATTCTTGGTTTCTTGAGGCCTCACCTGCTTCCTCAATTGTCTGGATACTTCAGTTTGGCAGCTGAACTGCAGTTTAGTGAACTCCAGATTCCATCAATTAGATTAGAACATATAATCTATTGGGCCTCTAGAAGAATGCTTTCTCTGCAGCAATGCCTGCCCTCCAGAATGAAATTCCCATTGGGATTTGAACAACCCCACTCCTATTAGTAATTCAAAACACACACACACACCCAGTATGCCTCTTCACCTGAGCTTCTGGTGAAGATAATTGATGCCTCTTTTTCCTGTTTCTCTCTGGATTCTCCCATGATTCATCTTCAGTGGATGGCATAGGGTTTAAAGTTTTATTAGAAAAATAAAAAAGTAGCACTCTTTTTTCTCTTCAACGTGCATTATCTTCACTTATTTATTTTTTTAAAGGGAAAAAAAACTATAACCTCAAATGAGATTGTCATAATATGTGAAAATTAAAATTGAAGAGAAAGAAAAGCAGTAGCTTTTAACGCATTAGTGATATTTAATCAGAATTGGGTAAATTTGCAGCTTCCTAAAGAGAAAGAAATTTATAGTGTGGAGAATTATCTTTTAGAAAGATCTTTACTCCATAGGCAATGTAAATGTTAGATGTTATATCATGATTATGTGATAAATATATACTGTATATTTTGTGTGTGTGTGTATGTACACACACATACAGAGAGACATATATATAAAAAACCAGAATGTTTTTTTCTTCATGCACAGCAGTAGGCTAGCACCAAATTCAAAACAGAAATGGCTGTGAAAGCCTGACTCACAGACGAACACAATACATAAGCCTGATGATGGCAGATGAGATTCTGTTGAAACGTTGCTACAACTTTAAAAGCACAACTATAATGACGTGGGAAAATACCCGAATAAAACTGAATACCATACACACAGAGATATATATACCTTCTCTTCCCTCTGGACGGTATGTGTTTTCCTCAGTCTTGAGTACTCTACCTGGAAGCTTGAGGATTTTATGCAGTATCTTAGCTGTTCCTACCACTGCTGTCTTCTGTACAAAGAACTCCAACATTGTTCTGAGGATCTATTGGAACCATTCTCCTATCTTAAGAGTCGCAACCCTGAGTGCTCCTGTCAGATTGGGACCACTGGTTTTTACTTTTCACATACTTTCTAGTTCAGGTACTGGTACTTCTCTAGCTTCTCATAGTCCTTATTCCTGATGTTGCTGTCACCTAGCACTTTTAGATCAATCCCCTCTACTACTTTTAGTCCTTTGTCTGCTATTATGATGCCTGTTTGATTGGCAAGGATCTATTTAGATCTGAAAGTCCCACAGAATCTTAAACCTATTAATTATTATTCTACATAACTTTCTCCCATCTGGACTTGGGAGATGAGAGGGTATAACCTATATATTTCTTGTGCTGCTATTATCAGTACCTCAGTACAGCTCTTTCCAGCCGTTGGTAGGATTTCCCAGTATCTGCCATCTCAGCTATCTGTCAATGGTGCATACCATGCAAAGTCATGTTTTGCCATTGCATTTCCTCTGCTTGATCTTCTCCCCATATCTGCTGCGGGGAAGGTGTGGCAGGGGAAGGTTACTGCAAAATCCCATTCCCTCTCCACCCCACTAACCTGCTTTCCAGCTCTGTTCTCCTGTTCAGGGCAACAAAAGAATACACAGCCAATCAGCTGGGACTCAATGGGAGGCAGAGAATAGATCGGGGTGGGGTCAATCAGAGATGGCATTTTCCAGTTCTCCAAACGCCTCAAAATTTCTGCTACCAGTTCTCCAAAACTGGTCAGAACCTACTGAATACCACCTCTGTTCGTTGGCCATTGGCCATCCATGGATTAACACAAATACACATATCCACAAAAAGAGAGAAAAAGTTAAAATATAGGAATAAGCTTCCCACACTTACTTCAGAATTACTGTAACAGTTTACTGTTGTCAGTGGGTATTGATGGTGTACAAAGGGGATAACTCACACTTCAAAAATTTTGGGAATAAAAAATATTTCATGGTTTATTAGTGGATAACAATTTGCCTTGGTTACACCTCTTAGCAGTTAGCTGTGTTGTACCTCTCACTCAGGTGCAAGATTAATATTGTCTATTTCTCTTGGCCTTTTGAACATACAGACTTTGGGTCAATTCTTCTATTTCACTATACACCATGTGGCTGTACTTGACTTATCAATATTCTTGCAAAGATGAATCCATTACAAAAAGTTCAGTTACAAGTTTGCTACCTTAAGGGCCTGTCACATTGGCCGACGGATGCAAAACGTTTGTAAAAAGGACACAGCGGACGAGAAAATGTTCCAGTTTAAAAAGGACACAGCGGACGAGAAAAAATGTTCCATCCGTGGTTAATCCACGTCCTCAAAAGGCTGCCCAAATTTGGATAAAGAGAGCGGACAACAATGGAAAGGAACGGACAGGGGCGAAGGATGTAGAGGGATGGTAAAATGGTATGCTCCACGGAAGCTTAGCACGATGGAGCGGTGGCACATCTGCAGGGCCTCTCCGGGGAGCACAAACTGGGAGGGAAAAAAAGGGGCGGACGTTTGCAGTGGAAGAAGCAGATAGTAGAACGCGATGGCCGAGCAGAGATGAAGCAGATGCAGAGGAAGGGAAGGCTAGCGGGATGCCTAGCAGATGCCTAGCGGATGCAAAGGGTTCACTGCGGCATGCCGCTGAGGATCGGCCAATCTTGCGTCAGCCCCGCAGATTTATAAAGGAAGCAGCTTGCAAGCAATTTCACCATTTCAGAGGAAAAGACCTGCTGCCAGGACAACAGCTCAGCCAGCCCACCAGCAAGCAACAACCCAACAAACCATGGGGAAGAAGAGAAAGCCTCTTCCATCTGCTGCACAAGCCCTGGCAAGAGGGACAGGGCCACCATCCACCCCCTGGTTCCTGACTCTTGTTTCTGATTAGGGCTTTGCTGCTGGCGGCCGACTCTTCTGGTGCTGGAGATTCTGCTGGCCTGCCTCCTGGTTGCTGGGGCTTCTGTTGGGGCTTACTCTGCTGGCGCTGCTCCTGGTCTGGGGCTTCTCCTGGTGCTTACTCTGGCTGGCACTGCTTCCTGGTGTTAGGGCTTCTGCGTGACTTTACTCTGCTGCTCTGCTCCTAGTCCTGCTGGTCCTGCTGTTCTGGCTGGTGCTCCTGGTCCTCCTGAGTCTAGCCTCCTGCTCTGCTCCTGGTTCCTGCTGGTTGCTGCTGGTGGCTGCTGCGTGCCTGCCTGGCTGGTGGTGGTCTTGCTGGTCCTACTTTTGCTGCGCATGTTGTGTTTGCTGCTGCTGAGTGGTGAGTGGGGTGGAGGAGCAACCCCTACAACTTGAAGCTCCTCTTGATGAGAGCCCAGATGGCCCGCCAGAGGGAGGAAGAGGCATTTACGTTTCGGTGAACAGGGAGAGGAGGCAAATACTCCTCGAGAGGAACTCATTAGGATGAGGCTGCCTGGAATGGCTGATTGGAGAACGAGTATCTATGCGGAAGGGACCACAGGCTCTATCGAGACACCAAAAGGAAAGCAGTGCTAGCTTGAGAGAGAAAGGCAGAGAGCCTGGCTTACACTTCGGAGCGTGCTCCGTCGCTGGTGGAAGGCACATGCACACATATGCAAATGGGAAGCTGCACTTCAAGAAATCTGGCCAGGCCACGGTCAAGCTGATTGGACGGAAAGACCTATCGTGATGGGCCAAGTGCAGCTTCTTGGAGTTGAGAGTCCGCCACCAAGGAGCAGCCCCTCTCACAACCCTCTCTCTCCAGGCAGCCCACTGAGAGCCAGTCCTTCTTCTGGCCAAGAGTCAGCTGCTGTCCAGGCAGAGTATCTGTGGAGCGTTGCCATCGATTGGGAGCCCCCCAACAGGCTGCACTACCAGTTGGCGAAGTGCGTGGAGACCCCTACGCATGGGAGCAAGGAGAGGGAACTTCCCCAGAGAACAACCCACCTCCTACCCACCAGCTCCACCTCCACCAAAAAGGCAGAGAGGCAGACCGGAGGGGGCAGAGCCACACTTGTCCTGCTGGAGATCAGGGCGACACCATCAGAAGCAGGTTGATCTCCTCTCTCAGCTGTACACACTGACATCCATCCGCCAACGCAAGCCCTTCCTCACATACGTCAAACCAGACCTCATTGAACATTCAGCAATCACAAGTACAGGTGATAAAGGACTGGATCACGGTCTTCTTCACAACCCTTCCAGACCCAGGCTAACCTGCTCCCACCAGTCCAGGCCTGCTCCTCCACCCCAGGTGATGTCATTGCCCTTCCAAGGCTGTCCACAGGCCCATCACCTACCAAGGCTACGGCTACCAGAGTCTCCAGCAGCCAGGCACCCTTTCCCAGTCAGGCACAGGTACATCAGACAACACCGGTCTGCCACCGATGCCACTGATGCATCGATGCCACCCATGCCACTGATGCCAGCCATGGCCACAGATGCCACCCACGCCTCACCTCGCTCAGGCTGCAGACCAGCAGCCCCACTTACAGTGCTCCTTCCTCCACCCCAAAGCCAAGGCCCGGCCTCAAACATCTGTTCATCGGTATTGGGGCTGACACCAATGGTCCTGAGGAAGGGGCTTCAACATTTACCCAGGACTGAGCCAGGCTCTTTGAGAGCTTCCTCCACACACATCCGCCTGTTGTCTCTCAGGCCAGACCCCATGAACGCCTCAGCTAGCACATCCAGCAAGCAAGTCACCTCCACAACACCTGGACCCTCACCCCTGAGATGGGCATGCCTCAGAGTGACCAAGAAGAGTGCCAGAGACTGGATTGGACACCTTGACTTGGGTCATTTTTCTTTTACAGCTTGTTTATTAATAAAGATTATTTTGCTTCACACACTTTGCCTCATTTATTTTAGTCAATAAAGTCCTGCGTTGGAAATTCTTTAGAAATGGTGTACGCTTTGCAATGCTTGTTGGGATGGTTAAGATAGCCTGTGGGATGGGCAGGGATACGCTGTGGATGTGTAATTAGCTTTGGGATGGGCCAGGGATACCTTTGGGCATGGGTAATAGCTGTGGGATGGGCAGGATACCTGTGCGGATGGGTAATAGCTGTGGGATAGATAACTTCAGTGCAAGCATAGTGGGATTGTGATGGATCCTCCACCCTCCAGGTGCCACACTTTGGCCCTTTATTATAACAAAAAAATGTAATCATTGATCCACACATTTCAAACATAAAGACAACTCTTATTAAATTGCCCTGTTCATTGTAGGGCCACTCAAACATACATTGGCACAATCTCATCAGTGATTATATGAGACCAGGCTCCTCAGGAAGCATCCATTAAGCATTATCATCCTGTCTTGCCACTCCACTGCTCCAGCTGGGGAGTTGCACAGCCTTTCAGGAGCTGCACTGCTTCTTCCCTTCACGGTGAAGCTCTGTTTGGGGCCTTGCACATCAACAGTGTCTATCAGGTTTCGCCCTTGCCTCCATTCACCAGGCTCCATGTCCCATGCCTTGTTGAGAGTCCACGAAGCCCTGTTCTGCAACACTGGGTTAGCGGAGTGCGCAATGGATTGCGTGCAGGATGTGCAGCAAGCTTCCACGATTCCTCCTCACATCTCTGCGGCGGATTAGCTGTATAATGGTGGTGAGAAATACCTTGGAAACCTGTTGGCCAGGATGCAAAGGCGTTCTCCACACCCGCCTTTCCTGGAACGCACTGTAGCTGAAGATTCTCTCTCATGGGTGAGGCATCTTGAAAGGCTTGGGCTTTCATGAGAGTAAGGCTTCTGGGAGAGTTCGTCATCCCCCACGATGAGAGTAGGGCACATCGTTGTGTGTCGTTGGGCAAGGGGTCTGATCTGGGAAAACCCATGATGAGGTTGGCGTTCCAGCCCCTTCCCTTAGCGTGACTGCGTTGGTATACTGGCGTTGTATACCTGGGGCGGGCGGGGGTACGCGCATCTGGAAGTGAGCCGTGCTGAATCATCGATACTGACATAACTTGTAGTCAAGAATTGACCATGGCGAAGAGGAATGATGCTGAGAAGCCCTGTAGTGGAATATGTGGACCTGACTTGGCTTAGCTTTGCAGCACATGCTTGCCATCTATGGCTTCTCGATACCAACTTCTGATACCACTGCTCTGCAACTTCTTCCAGCCTTCTTCAGGGAGGGGCACTGGAGGACTTCCCTCAGGTATTCTCGATGATGGCCTGCACCCCACTTCTCTGACCACAATGGCTGATGTTCTGTGGACCTTCCAGCATACTACATCCTCCTGTACGTGGTTCCTGGAGGCCAGGTGGCGCAGAGTTCAGCTGCCACCTTAAGCCAGGGTCCAGGGCGGCCAGAGGTTGGGTGGCTCTGTTTGCGTCAACTGGTCTCAGCCGCCTCCCACACTTTGTCAAAAATTGGACTGGAGGGCATCCTTCACTGAAATTCTGGAATGCACGAGTGTCTTCGTTCTGAGCTCCCACCATCAGCTTGTTGTACAGTCCATCTCAGCTCTCTGCGTGGACCATTCTTCGGACCCAGCCACTTCTTGGATCCTCCTTTCCTTACATAGAACAGGTGAAAGAGCCTGTAGATGGCTTCGGCACTGTTGTAGAACGAATGGGTGGCTACCAAAAGTAGTGTGTGATGATCCATGTGCAGATGAATGGATCGCTGCTGGAAAGTACAAGAGCAGGTGAAGAGGTCTGCACCGCAGGCTGCTTGGAATGAAGTGAGATCCAGTGAGTGTCCTCCCCCTTTTCATAGGAAGTATAGGTTATTCCTGCTCGGTGGCCTTTTGCATCCTCTAGAATCCTGCAGACTCCTAAATATCCAAAATAGTCCCCTCTGCACAACGTTTTTTCCTTTTTAATGCTTTGTAGCGAGCTTGCATCCACCCCGCTTTATCCTTTTACCTCTGAGCCACTACGCTGCGCGTCCGTCCGCGTACGTTTCGCTTCCTCCCTGTGTCCGTTTTCGGCATGGAAGGTATGCGAGTTGTGCGGATGTGCAAAAACGACTGCCTAGCGGACTATAGCGCACGCATAACAGATTGATGACAGATGTTGAACGGATGTTCCTGGTATGCGGTTGCGGATGCAGAACGGACGCATTGGATATACTGTATCGCTAAAAAAATTCTTGTGCAGCTCAACTTTTTTGAGCATATAAATGTCACGTACGACGGATGCTGGTCCGGATAGAGAAGATTGAAAAACGTATGCAGTGAGTACAGAAGTGGAAGCATCGCGTTAACCAATGGATGGCAAGTGTTTCTCTCTATTTTACATCCTCTTTCCATCCGTTGGTGCAGTGTGACATGGGCTTTAGTTGCAATTCATAAAAATTAGTCACAGGCTTTTTTTTGGGGGGGGAGGTGTTGGTTATCCTTCAATATACTGTATAGCAAGGCTGTTGAAAATATTATGGAGAAACTATTCCATCAAGGGTATCTTTTCAATCCTTTACATGACAGGACTATCCTGAAAAGCCTGATACCATAAACTGACAGCAGTAGTAAGATTTACCAGGTGTTTGTTGAGTTCTTTCTATTTTTGAACAGTATGTCTAACTTCTCAAGCATCCCCTCCCTCTCTCCCTCTCTGCCATTTTTCATTTGAAAAATGTAAAATCTGCTATAAATCTGGCCATAGTCCTTGGACACATCTATGCATTTTATTGGCAAAATTATGGTAGTCTTTGCCAGTGCTCTGTTTGGTTACAACATAATATACTGAAAAGTGTTCAACCACTGTTTGCTCCAGTGCAATTAATACTGGAAAATAACTTCATCTGGTACTGTCATGTCCTTTTTCAAAAAACCTGGTTGAGTACAGAAGGAGGTGTTGCTCACTCAGCGATGTGATTAGGACTTTCAGAAAGTGGTGGTAGAGTAGGTATTGTCATCTGAAAGATCCTGGTGGTTTTCAGAAGCACTATCCTGGTTGAGAAGATTGTGTTTTAGGAATAATTTAAGAAATTGAATTGAAAATAATTTTGAATTGCTGCTCTCTACTGGCATCACTGTATAGTGGCTTTCTTGCTTGAATTGCTCAATGCCATGACCAGATTTTCAGTGGGATATCCCAGACTTATAATATTGGGAACTGCCACCTATCTTTTCTGAATGTAGGGATGGAGCTGAAAGCTCTCATAGATTATTGAAGGACCGGTCTGCAGCAGTGAAAGCATGTTTTGTCTCAATAATTTGGAATTGAAGTTGTTAAAGTCTTATTCATTTAAGTTCACCCCTAGAACCTGGTGGATTCTATTGGGTATCAGAGAGAATATAGCATTTTTCTTGAGGCTCTGATTCATGATTTAATGGAGGCCTTCAGGATACATCAGGCTAGGACATCAATGCATTTATAGATCAGTATTATTTTTACAGCAAAATTATAGCAGCAGAATTTTGCAGGTCTGAATGTATTTCTTTCAACTTTTTTTTACTAACTAGGGAGAGTTTTGTTTTCTTATATTATTTCTTACTTATAGGCAGGTTCCTTTTACCAGACTGCTTTCGTGTTACTTAGGAAGAACATATAAAGCATGAGAGGCTATATTTTTCCTCTCGAAAAATGCATGCTTCTTTTGTTCGTACTTCATTTTATTGCCCACCCTGCCTTGTAGGAATGAAGTAAACCTCACATTGTGGCCTACACATCAGCCTGTCAACACCAGCGGCAAATGGTACTTGAATGCCCTTTAATTTTTTGAGAAAATCCAATATGGGTTTTTAAAGATAATAGTCATAATTCTTGCTGAACCAAGGCTGGTGCATGTGGGATCTAGATTGGCTAGGCCTGCAAATGTGGCACAAAATTGTTGAATCAAATCTTGCAGTGTTTGACTAACTTGATCCCCAAATCTAGGATGCATAAATACATAAACAAATATCTTTGTTCTAGAGCAGGGTTGTCAAACTCGATTTTATTGAGGGCCACATCAGAGTTGTGTTTGAGCTCAGAGGGCTGGGTGTGGCTGGGGTGGGTGTGGTCAGGGTGGGTGTGGCCAGCTCAACGTCCTGCCATCCCTTTGCATGTGGCCATGCTGATCTCAGTTTTCACCAGCAGAGGCACTGCAGGCCTGTCTTTGCTGTTTCCAGGGTGGCCCCATGAGCCAGAGCTAAAGGGCCTGTCACATTGGCGGACGGATGCAAAACGTTTGTAAAAAGGACACAGCGGACGAGAAAATGTTCCATCCGTTGTTATCCACTTCTCTTAAAGTGCCCAATTTGCATAACCAGGAGGTACAACACGGAAAGGACGGATGGGTGGAGGACGTAGCCAGGATGGAATAGGCGGATGCTCGCACTAGAAGCTAGTGATGGAAAGCGGATGGGAGCGGATGGCACTCTGCAGGCTTCTGGGGAGCACAGCGAATTGTGGATCGCGCAGTTGGATGAGGTGGATTTGCAGAGCGGATGCCAAAGCAGATCGAAGCGGATGCAGAGCCGGAATCCTAGCTGAATGCCTAGCGGGATACAAGCATCACTTGCCATTCGGGAGGATGGGCATTGCGTCAGCCCTGCGGTATATAAAGGGGGAAGCACCCTCACAGGTCACCATTCAGAGGAAAGACTGCTGCAACAGCAGCTCAGCCAGCCCAGCCAGCAACAACCATGGGAAGAAGAAGCAAAGCCTCTGCCATCTGCTGCCAGCCCTGCAGAGGAACAGGGCCTACCATCGCCACCCTCTGTTGTACCTGACTCTGCTTCTTGCTGGGGTCTTCTGCGTGCTGGGTTGCTGGACTTCTTTGGTGCTGGAGCTTCTGCTTGGTCGCTGCTTCCTGGTGTCTTGGTCTTTCTCTGGGCTTACTCTGCTGGTGCTGGTGCTGGTGCTTTCTGCTTAGTGCTTACTCTGCTGGTGCTGCTCCTGGTGCTGGTGCTTCTGCTGGTGCTTATTTTCGGCGCTGTTCCTGGTGCTTGGGTGCTTTGCTGGTGCTTACTCTGCTGCGCGCTGCTCTGGTGCTGGTGCTTTGGGCTTACTTCTTTGCTGGCGCTGCTTCCTGGTGCTGTGCTTCTGCTGGTGGCTTACTCTGCTGGCGCTGGCTCCTGTGCTGGTGCTTCTGCTGGTGCTTACTCTGCTGGCGCTGCTCGCTGGTTGTAAGGTGCTAATCTGCTGGTGCTTAATCTGGCTGGCGCTGCTCCTGGTGCTGGTGCTTCTGCTGGTGCTTACTCTGCTGGCGCTGCATCTGGTGCTGGTGCTTCTTGTCTGGTGCTTACTCTGCTGGCGCTGCGCTCCTGGTCCTACTGGACCGTGGCTTGGTCACTGCTGGTCCTGGCTTTTCCTGCTGATAACTGCTGTGCTGCTGGTAGCTACATCTGCTGTGCTGATCCTGGTCCTGACATTGACAAGCTCGCTGAGCGCTGCTCGTGCTGCTGGTGCGCTGCGGTTGTTGTTCCTGCTGCTGGCTGCTTTTGGTGTGGAGGAGCACACCTCCAAAACCTCGAAGCCTCTCTGATGAGCAGCCCAGATGGCCTGCCCGAGGTGAGGAAGGCATACGCGTGAACCGGAGAGGTAGGCATACTCCATTAAAAAGGAACTATGAGGATGAGGTGCTGGATGGCTGAGGGAGAACTGGAGTATTTTTGGCAGAGAAGGGACACAGGCTCTATTGACGACACATCCAAAGGAAGCAGGCTGCTTGGATGAGAGAAAGGCGGAGAGCTCGGCGCTAACCACTTAGGACGGTGCTTCCTCGGCTGGTGGACAAGCACATGACACCACTGCGTACTCGCGAAGCTGTCACTCTACAGACATCTGGCGCAGGCCAGGTCAAGGCTGACGGACCGGAGAGACCTTAAGCGTGAGGCCAATGCAGTTTCTTGGAGGGTGAGTATCCACCTAATGAGGAGCACGCCCCTCTCACAACCTCTCCTCTCAGATCCTCGCCCAGCCCTCAGAGAGCCCAGTTCCTCTTTTAGGACAAGAGTCAGCTCCTGTCTCCATCAGTGTAGACTTGTGGAGCGGTGGCACGAGGACGACCCCCGCACAGGCAAAGAGACAGCTGCACCTACCCATGGCGGAGCGTGGCGGTAGGACCCCCTGACTTCAGTGGGAGCAAGTAGAAGGAACTTCCGCACCAGAGAACAACCACTTCCACCTTTCCAGTCCACCCTCCACCACAAAGGCAGAGAGGCAGACTGGGAAGGGGCAAGAGCCACACTAGCACTGAATGGAGATCAGGGACAGCTCATCAGAACAGTGTAGATCTCTCTCTCAGCTCTGGCACAACTACCGACATCCCATCCTCCAACGTCGAAGCCCTTGCTCTCACCTCGTCAACGAGATCCTCATGACAGATGTCAGAATCACAGTACCATGGTGATAACAGGACAGGATCAACCGTCTTCTCCAGCAACCTCCGACTCAGCTGAACCTGCTCCCACCCAGTCCAGCCTGCCTCCTCCACCCAAGGTGATGTCCACTGCCCTTCCAAGGCTTTTCCACAGGCCTTCACCTGCCAAGCGCTACGAGACTACCGAGGAGCTCCACAACACAGGCACCCTTCTCCAGTCAGGCAGATGTACATCGACCCACCGGGTGCCACCGATGCCAGCTGATGCCACCGGATGGCCTACCAACAAGATCAAAACCGGTGCGAAGCCATGCACAGCATGCCATCCCATCTGCAACGCTCGACTCAGAGACTGCAGACCAGACAGCCCCACTACAGTGCTCCTTCCTGCCACCCCACAGCCAAGCCTTGGCCTCAGAAATCTGTCATCGGTATTGGGGTGACACCCCATGTCCTGGAGGAAGGGGCTCTCAACATCACAGGACTGAGCAGCTCTCTGAGAGCTTCCTCCACACACCACCCTGTTGTCCTCTTCGAGGGCCAGGCATCCCCAATGATGCCTCAAGACAGCATCCAGCAGCAGCCACCTCCACTAGCTAATGGACTCCTTCACCGTCTGAAGATCTGAGGCACACCTCAGAGGACAAGAAGAAGTTGCAGAAGACTGGGTGAACTACACTGTTATGACCTCTTTACTTTGCATATTAAGACACTTGGATGCATTTTTCTTGTATCAGCTTGTTATTTAATAAAGATTATCTTTGCTTCACAAACATCTTGCTTATTATTTTTAAGTTCAATAAACGTCTTGGTGGAAACTTTTAGAATTGGCTTTAAGCCTTTTGCAATTGCTTTGTGGGATTATGGTTAAGATTAAGCAGTGGGAATGGAAGCAGGGATACTTTGGGATGGGTAAATTAGCTGTGGGAATGGGCAGGGATACCTTAGGATGGGTAATAGCTGTGGGATGGGCAGTGGTATACCTTTGGGATCGTAAGGTAATAGCTTGTGAGGATGGGCCAGTGGATATCCTGTGGGATGGGTAAAATAGCTGTGGATAGATAAACCTCCAGTGCAAACACGGATGGACTGTATGGTCCACCCTCCCATAGCCACAACATTATGGCCTTTATTATCAGAACAATGTCATCATTGATCACACTTGCAACATTAAGACAACTCTTGTATTAAAGTGCCCTGTTCATTGTAGGGCCACTCACACATACATGGCACATCTCATCAGATGGTTATGAGGACAAGGCTCAAAGGAAGCATCAACATTATAGCCATCCCTATCATCCTTCTTGCACCACCCACGCTCCACGCTTGGGGAGTTGCACTAGTGTTTTCAGGAGGTTGCGCTGCTTCTCCCTTTCCACTGTGAGCTCCTGTGGGGCCTGTGCAGCATCCCACAGTGTTCCTACTCAGGTTTTTCGGCCCTTAGAGCCTCCATTCAAACCAGGCCTATCCATGTCCCCATTGTCCTTGTTGGAGTCCACGAGCTCGGTCGCAACACTAAGGTAGCGGGTTGCGCATTCGAGTATTGTTGCAGAGATGCAGCAAGCGTAATCCATGATTCTCCTCACAGTTCTGTGGGTGGATGCTGCAATAGTGGTGGAGAAGTACCTGGAACCTGTTGGCCAGGATGCCAAAGCCGTTTCTCAGCACCACCGCCCTTGCCCTGGACAGCACTTGTAGTTTTTGTAAGACCTACTATTCAACAAAGGATAGAGGCATCTGGAAGGTGTAGGGCCCTTCATGAGAGATAGAGTTCTGAAGAGGAGAAGTCGTCACTTCACACCCAATGAAATGTGGGCACATCTTGTGTCGGTCGTTGTGAGAAAATGAGCAGGGGGTCTGGATCGGGGAAAGCCCATGGGGTTGCGTCAAGCCCTCCTTTGAGGTGGACTGGCCGTTGTAATACTGGACATCTGAAGATGAGCCGTTGTATCATGATGTACATGAACTTGTAGTCAGCCATCGATTCCACATAGGTGAAAGAGGATGATGCTGAAGAAGCCCTTGTAGTTGAAATAGTGGAACT
Organism: Laticauda laticaudata; assembly: GCA_004320025.1. Taxonomy (NCBI): domain Eukaryota; kingdom Metazoa; phylum Chordata; class Lepidosauria; order Squamata; family Elapidae; genus Laticauda; species Laticauda laticaudata. Next base: position 18,022 of record BHFT01030933.1, read on the forward strand.
CTGACTTGGCTGGAGCTTTGCAGGCCACGTGCTTGCCATCTATGGCTTTCCAATACGGTGTTGTGGGGAAGTTCACTTTGGATATCCAAATGCTAGTCTCACTTATCTTCCGCCTTACTTCATGGAGAGGGCAACTGGAGGACTCCTCTCAGGTATTCCTTCCAATTGATGGCTGCACCATATTCTCTACGACAATGTTGATGGATAGATATGTTTGAGACACCTCCACATCCGTACGCTGCATGGCTCCTGTACAGTGGTCCCGGAGGCCAGGTGGTGCAGAGTCAGTGCCATCCTTTCAGCCCAGGGATCAGGCTGGAAGGCTTGTGATAGTTGGTTGGGCAAATTACAAATCGCTTGGTCAATCCTGGTCTCAGCTTGCTCACACACTTTGTCAAACATGGCTGGAGGCATCTCATGAAAGTTTCTGGAATGCACAAGGGTCTTCATTCCTCAGCTCACCATCAGCTTTGTTTATATAAGTCTGTATTGGCCTCTTCTGGCAATCCATCTTCGGAAAACACCAGACACTTACTTGGATGCCATCCTTTTCTCACATAGAACAGGTGAAAGAGCCTGTTAGATGGCTTCGCAAGACTGTTGCAAATGAAATTAGTGGCATATCACAAAAGGACTGTTACGATCTCATGGTGCAGCACTGACCTGGTATGCTGTGGAAGAGCAAGAGGCAAGATGAAGGTGCAGAAAGTCTGCAAGCAGGGCTGCTGGCGACAAATGAAAGATGAGATCCAGGTGAGTTTCCTCCACCCTTTTTATAGGAAATATATATTTTCCGCTAGGTGCCCTCTTGAACATCCTACATAGGCATCGCTGAAGACATCCTAAATATCCGAGATAGGTCCGCCTCTGTCAAACGTTTTTTCTGTTTTAAAATGCTTTGTATGTGAGCTAACATCCGCTTTCATCCTTTCTACGTTCCGTGCTAACTAACGCGTGCGTGTCTGTTCCGGTCCGTTTTTGCTTCCTCCCTGTGTCCATATTTCCGCCTGGAGCAGAATGCAAGTGTGCCGCGGATGGACAGCGGATGCCCTACGAATTTCGCGGATGCGTAACGGATGACGACCAGAGTGATAGAACGGAATGTTCCCCGTATTGCGTTGTGGATGCAAACAGAACGCGTTGGATAGATGCAGAACAGACGCGTTGGATACATTTTCCGCTCAAAAAGTTTTGTGCAGCTCAAAACTTTTTGAGCGGATGGAATCTCAGTCGATGGATGCTGGACAGATAGAGAGGATGAAAAATGGACGCAGTGAGTACAGAATGGATGGATCGTGTTAACGAACGGGTGGCAAGTGTTTCTCTCCATTTTACATCCTCTTTCCATCCGTTGGTGCTGTGTGACAGGGGCTTAAGCACCCTGTGGGCTGGATTCAGATTACAGGCCTTGAGTTTGGCATTCCTGTTCTGGAGCATTTCCCAAGATATTTAAGGGCCAGCTCCTGAAGGTAGCTCATTGTGAAAGGAATAACAATAAGCTGTTCCTGCTGAATATTCCTCCTGCACAACTATTCAAATGGAAGATCTTGTACTTTTCTACAATTGACATCCAGGAATCATCCACATGCATTATATATATATTCCACCTGTACCTAATTATTCAGACTAATCCCTGTTGTCTGGCTTCCATCTTGGTGAGTCATTGTCTTTCTACTTCTAATATTTTATCTGTATATTCAGAGTATCTGAATTTTAAGTCTCAAGATGGAGAAAATGGGTATATTTTGGTCCTACTGCACAAAGCAAGTATAGTGTATACATTTTAATGTACCATTTGGTCCATAGCAGCCACCTTTATACAGCATTCACCAAAATATATCTTGAATTGTTGATAGCATAGCTTAGGACATGCATTTTTAAGTACTGTATATAATTAACTAAATGATTAAAAGCATTAGCATAGTATTGGTTTCTTAATCAGTGCTGGAAAAGCTCTTAAAGGCAGAGGAGAACTTTCAATAATGTTCAGTAAGACCAAGATAAAAATCCTGGAGTGTTGATGAGCATGTCTCTATTTTTATATTTGAAATATTATACTGCCTACAGCAAACACCCTTGAAGTGCAGGCACTCAGAATTTTAAACAAGTGTTCCCATTCATGTCACCTGTATAAACAAGGGGAAATGTAGCCACACACACTAAGAATACTTAGTTATTTATTTTAGAAACAGAACTGTATTTTTGTATTTTTATTTTATTTCTAAGGACCTTTCTGAAATGCACAAGTTTGTTTCTGATTCCACATTATCATCATCCTCATCTGAAGTTTAGGGATTCTTGGAGTTGCACTGATACATCTGAAGGAAGGCATCAGCCAGGAGAAGATCCCATAAAAGGTTGATTCCTTCTAAATGTGTGACCTTTTTGTACTATATTGAATATTCTTTCATTTAGGCAGTTGAGGAAATTTAACTGTCTTTACTTGTGATTAGGTCTAAAGTGACATGAAAGCTCACAGCATCACCATTTCCCCATTACTTACAAGATGAACAGGGCAAGGTTGGGATTTGGGGATGGGGAAATAAAGAATCAGCTAAGCTAGAAATTTGATATATTGTTTATATCAACAATTAACAGGCTGAAGCATAATTCAATTACAATTTCAATTGGAAAAAAAATAAACCATAATAATAAAAGGGTGATTTGTATGTTGATTAAAGAGAAAACATGCAGTCATTAGCCTATATTTAAATCTTATTAGCTGGAATGCAGAGCAGTGTCATATTATTAACCTGCTGTGAGTCTGCCTTCCTCTGGCTCCTGAACCAGTCTGGAGATGCTCAAAACAGGTGCAGAGCACAGGTTACTAACATTTTATGTGAGCAGATGCTAAGGGTTTTATAATTCTCAAAGCAGCACATCCCCAATGTATTTTATAAGCCTTCTGTTTATGTTATCCCCAGTTCTGAATAGGAAACTGTCAGATGGGAAGGGCAAACATTTCAAGAACTATTGTTTTCTTGCAATGTAAATGGCATTCCCCTTCCCCCACTACAAACCTTGGAATTAACTCAGATTTGCTAATAGGTCTCATGCAAGAACTGTGGACTTTTGAATACATATACAAAGCTATAGGAAAACCTAAATTATAGTAGTATAAGAAGGAATAATAATACCCCCTTCAGGTAACACAAATGATGTTTCCAACCACATATAATAGTTTGTATAACTTCATTCTTTATAGGTTCTGGAATCAAAGGCTGATACTCAGCACAAATAGAGATGCATCCATTGCAACTATTATTCAGATACTGGCTTCTGGGGTAATGCTAAGATCCAGATTCTTTCACATCATATCCAATGTACGTATCTTCGTTCTACAAAGAAATTGAAAAATACATGAGGAAACGCTGCCACCTCCATAGCTTTAATTAAAATGGGGATATTTTAATAAATGAAACAGGAAAATAATACTTGAAATGAGCCCTCATTTCCTGCTTTGTTACCTTTAGTTATTTGCTATCATATATTTATTTGCTACACATTTCTGCCAACTTCTGCCAATAAACTTCTTAAAAGCAATATGAAAGAATGCCAGACTTCATCTCTTCAGTCTAATGTCACTTCCACTGCTTCAGTAGAATCAAATAGATGTCCACTAAAGTGTTCCTTAAATTGTAAAAAAATGTTACATGAGAGTGCAGTCTGGATTGTACAGCGGATATAGCAGTAAAACACAATTTTGCAATTGTTTTTTGGGTGACTGCAAAATTTTCTTTTTGTGTTTCTGGACTCTGCTCTACCACTGATTTTGAGTATTATAGCACTCTGATTTGAGAGTGGAAGCAGGTTCAAGGAAATCCCCAACAACATTCACATAAACAATTCCATTTGCATTCTCAATCAAAGTAGCCCTCTTATGGAGTTAAATTCCCATTTTGGACTACCTGGTAAGTTGATATCAATCTCACAACTGATTGCAATATTCCTCTTTCCCCTTCTTATAATCCTCTGACTTGGGAGGTGTCTACCCAAGCATCTTCCACTTTCTTTCTATTGTAGCCTTAAGATATTTTTCACTCCTTCCTTCTCATTCAACTTATATCTGTCAAAATCATCTTCCTTACTTTCTACAGAGATGGGTGATCCCACTACTAGACAGATTTGCAGTGGGCTAAACAATCATAGCCAATGCATACATTTAATAGGTCTATGTCCATATGGAATAAGCTATGCAGAGGGCTACCTCTGGTTTCGCTCCTCAGCCTAGTTTTGTTTAAGATCTTCATAAATGACTTAGATGAGGGTATAAAAAAGATGTTGTAAAATTTACAGATAATGACTAATACACGACAAGACAAATTCAAAAGAATCTTAGCAGATTTGAACATTGGGCCTTATTGAACGAAATGTATTTATTTAAATAATTAATATGATCACTCTTCTCACAAGAGTAATTCTGGGTAGCATTCAGAGGTTAAAACAAAACCCACAGTGTAGAATCCCTATTGTCCAATGTTAAAGCAATAAACTCCAATTATAAAAAAAAATTATTCAAGAGCAGCCAAGCTCATATTGCCTCCTGACCCAAATGTCTGGGAAAACAGCCAGGTCTTCAGAACTTTGTGGAAAGCTAACAGAATTAGAACTATCCAGATTTTCAGGAATCTTTTTCATAAAATAGCACTGCCACCAAGAAGGCACAGTGTTGGATCCAACAAATTGACACTGATGGAAGGAAACATCCTTATAAGGCTATTAGGACCTAGTGCAATTCACAAAGCAATGTAAGAACATAATGCCCATGCCACCACATTCTGGACAGCTACAACTTCCAAATGCTCTTCAAGAGTAGCCCCATGCAGAACACATTAAAGCAATCCAAGCAGGGAGTGATAAGGCATAAATTACCATGTGCAAGGAATGGGCACAATTGGTACATAAGACGAACCTATACAAATGTTGTTTAGTGGTAAGAAATTCTGTATTTGAGAAGAAAAATCAGATGCGCAGGTACAAGATAGGTGATATCTGGCTTAATAATAGTATTTTCTAGAAGAATTTGAGAGTTTTGGTAAACCACAGATCATGGATGAGTCAACAATGTATTATAGCTGCCAAAAGACCCAATGAAATTTCGGGCTGCATCACCAGAGGTATAGTGTCAAGATCACAGGACATGGTAGTATTACTCTGTGCTGGACTGGTCAGTCCACACCATGTCCAGTTGTGGTAAATAAATTCTGAGGAATTGGAAAGACTACAGAATTATTAGGATTAGGTTAATGATTAGATTAAATCCTACAAAGAGTAGTTTAAAGGAACTTTGTATATTTAGTCTAAAGTAGAGAAGTGAAGATGTGGAATCAGTCTTCCAATACATGAAGGGATGTCATAAGGCATAGGACTTTGCTTTATACTCTATAGCATCAGGCAATTTAAACAAATCCCACAAAGAGTGGAAGCTTAACAGGGTGATAGCTAAATTAAAATCAGGGGAAAATTTCCTGACCGTGAGATAATTAAGCAGTGGAATAGCTTGTGCCCTAGGCATTGGATCTCTATTACTGGAGGTTTCAAGAAAAACAAAATGAAAAGATATTTTTGTGGATGGTATGAGACTTCCTGGATTGGGCAGGAGGCTGAATTAGATAACTTCCAAGGTCATCCCAAATCCCATAATTCTACAATTCTATGATCTTTCATAGAGGTTTTCTAGATTAAAAAATGTGAACAGATCTTTCATAGAGGTTTTCTAGATTAAAAAATGTGAACAGTCAGAACTGTGATGTGATATGTGAACAAAAAGCAGTAACAATAGCTTCAATATTGTCATCTTACAATACCACCACATTCAATGTCATCCCATTTTATAGACTGAGATTATTTTTAAATATATATCAGAATGTATTATTTATATCAGATGCATCATGAGAGCATTTAGATTTTGATGTAGCCTGAAGTGGGGAGGGGTTCACCTCCTAATTAGCACAACAATCATAAGTGCATATGATGAATCTGCCAACTTATATCTGTTTTGTGATGAAATGTTCCCTGCTGTACTTATCCCTGCCCTTCAACATTTTTTTTGCTTTGATTCCACGCAGCAACTTTTCTGCACAATGTCTTCATACAACTTTCTGATCCTGATTCCTGCATTATGTACTTAAAAGTGCTTTTCCCGCAGCTGCTTCTCTTCCTATATTATGTATTTTAATTAAAGGAGAGGTGTTTTTTTTACAAATAAAAGCAACTCCTTCATTTCATTTATTCACTGATCAATGGATATCCTCCCCCCTCAACACACTCACCCTGAGTTAATTCACCATGTCATTGTGTTCTTACTTGTCTCTCCGCACCCTTATATATTTGGGCATGAGTCCATCACACTGGTATGGAATAAAGCATCTTACTGTTGTACTCTGTGCTAGTCAATGTACAAAACTTATTTCAGACAAAGTGATGAGCTGTTGATAATCATAGTAATTAGCTTTTACATACTTTATGTGAAGGAGAAGTGGATGTAAAAGCAACATTGCCCTCCCTCTGCTTGCAAGCCCCCTGCTGAGGAATATAGTTCTGTGGGCTGATACCTTTTTAACTAAGCTCTAAGATGGTATGGGCTACCCATAGCAAGACTGAGTTGCTTGCACAAATATAATGTCACTAAAACAGTTGTTTTTTTAAAGCTGTTAGAATTGGACTTCATTATATTTTTTGGGGGGGGGAGTTATGTCAAAAGAACTTTCCTGAGGGTGTGTTCTTCTTCCTTATATAGAGGAATATAAGATCATATTTCAGTGTCAACAAATCAGCCTTATTGCTGTTGTTTTGCTTATTTGAATTGCTTTGGTAGAGCTTTGGACAAACCAGATGGAAATGGTTTATCAGTTCCCTGTATGGACACACAATTGTTTCTCTACTCTGTTTGTCAGATGGTCTGAAGGAAAAAAAAGTTGTCTTCTTTTAACTATAATCCCTTGCTTATCAAAGGGAAGCCCTCCCTCATTTATAATTGTACAAAAGCCCAGCAAAATTTGTCTCTTGATAAAGAGAGAATAATAATAGCTCTTCCTCAGCTCATGTTCATGCCATTTGTCTCTTTTATTTTAATATATTCCCATTTTCCTTCTCAGAGGAATATGTCCCTATGCAGGAGCATTAGATCAGATTTTTAGATCAAATTATCCTTCTGTTGCATAAAACCACATGCAATTATTCCCCTATAACCACAGTTTTAAATTGCTGCTGAATGCAACAAATAAGCCATTTTTTACAATAACAAAGAAGATGAAAAGGCAGCCTAATATTAGAGATTTGGAACTTTGTGAATAGACATTTTATTTTATTCTACTTTATTTTATTTTAAATTACTTAATTGTTTTGATGGAAATTGATGTAGCTTTGTATTATTAATAGGTTTCTGTCAGCATGGGGACAATAGGGGAAATAGTTAATTTTATTTTTCAATCCACTGTTGGAAAAATGAATGAAATATTCATCCAATCCCTCTGGTGCAAATGTGCAATGGGATACAGTAATAAGATTAGAGTGAAATAATCTGCACCTTAAATTCTGATGCAATAAATCCTTTTTCACATAAGTAGGGAAATGCAACCATGTCAGTAGGATTGGGCACCTTTCATAAATATAATTGCAAGTTTGTTTTTAAACTATAAGCTTTTCTGCACTTTTTAGAAGTACATAATAAAACCATGATTTAATAGAGCACTATTTATATTTAATATGTTCCATCCAGGCATTGTTAAAAATAAGAAACAAGTTTGTTACAGTCAAAGATTAGGCAACTAAATTTCAATTAATTTTACCAGGATTTTATGATATTCATCATGATTTATGTCATTTGCATAATGATGTCAATTATGCAAATTCTTACATAAATAAATAAAAAGATATGAAATGCCATAATTTAAAATACATTTAAATAACAAACTGTCCATTGCCCCATTAACCCCAGCATTAATTCAACATTGTATCCCATTTTAGAAAATTAGCAAAAACTTCCTTCCAACATTTGGACTTCCAAATTTCTTTGACTCAGATGTGTCCAAAGATAAGTCTGCTATCCATACTGATATCTATGCAAGTTGTATTGTAGGGCTATCATTGCTGTAGTATGCTGCGTGAGAAATATATTTGCTCCCGAGAAAGCTGGAGTGCAAGTCTCAGCAAGTACTTAACTATACATTGAATAGTTTCACAAAAATGATTGAGCACTAGGGTCAGATCAGATGCAACAGCTTTCACACAGTTGGCAGTTGTGTGAACGGTTCTTTAAAATAAATTGTAATTGTAAGGTTATTCCAAATCAAAACCCAAGCAGAGGCATGAGTGAGGGAGATAACATGTCTCATAATTTTAGTACTAGATGAGATAATTTCTTCATCACTTCTCAGTTCACAATTTTAGCATTTTGCCCCAGTGTCCTCTGCAGCTATGACTGAGGAATTCTGGAACATATTTTCTAGATTATTGGGCATAAAACCCTGAGAAATTAAACTAGACTGGAATCACACCCTAACCCATTTCAAACCTTTTCTTATAAATTACTTTTATGTGGGGTATTGCTCATGTACAAGAACATTTACCCGAAGATATTTCTTCCTGTGTTTGCACTTTATGAAAAGCCTCCCCTGAAGCCCGAAATCATCTGGGAAAGGCTTAATAAATGATGCAGGAATTGCAGAACTGAAATTGGAGGAATTGGGAAAAACAAACAGTTGCAGTTTGATCAGTAACTTCATTCAGAAGTTCTGGTAGTGCAGTGGTTAGAATGCAGCAACCTTCCATAGTCTGGAATTTGATCCAGCAGGGTCAAGGTTAACTGAGCCTTCCATCCTTCTGAGATTGATAAAATAAGGACCCAGATTGTTGGGAGCAATATGCTGACTTTGTAAACAGTCAGAGAGTGCTGTAAAACAAGGATCTTCGGATTGCACAGCTAGAGATTAGTGGCAGGCAAGTGAGTGAAACTAAAACCACTACCACACAGTCCATAGAAAATTGTCTTCCACAAAACTGGTCCCTTGTGCCAAAAAGGTTGGGGACTGCTGCTGTAAAGCACTATGGAGCAGTATATAAGTCTAAGGGCTATTGCTATTGCCATTTGGTTTACTTTTTCCTCAAATCCTGCTCTTATTCCAAACCTTTCTTAAGATTCCTGAATTCTCATGAATATCTCTGATCTCTGATGGGAAAATGATAATTCTTTTGTCTTATCATAACTTTATGTGAGTAGCTACTGGCTGCTTAGTTCAGTAGTGGCTTACTTTTCAGTATTTACACCCACCCTTTTCTAATGGACTGATATTTAAACCAAATATTGTTTCCAAGTTCAGAAAAATCCTAAGTCTGGAAAGATTTCATGTCATTCCAACAACTGCTCTTCAGAGGAAATTTCAGGATAATCCATTTCAACAGTTGACATGGTGCAACAAAATCCAAAAATGTTGTATTAAAACATATATAAATAATGAAAATCATTGTTTTTGTTTTCAAAAAACCCTAACAAATAAAAGGCATCATATACCTAATATAAAAGCTTGAGTAGGGAGTTGGACTAGAGGACCTCCAAGATCCCTTCCAGCTCTATTCTGATTGATTAAGCTGAACTACTGGAAAAATGTTGCTTTGACTTCTCTTCAAAATATTTGTAGAGTAGAAGGCATTCATGCTTCCAAAGAGAATGTTCCATAAAATAAGGGCTACAAATGAGAAGGTATGTCGCTGGCCCATGACCAATGAACTTTAAGAGAAGGAGGGATCCACAATAGATTGTCTCTTGAGACTGAATGGACAGACTCAATTTTGGCAATGCATTGATACATTCCAATGTTGCTCAATAGAATGTTTTGAAGGTGATAATCAGTTTTTATTGGACATGGGAGCTTATTGACAGCCCTTGATGTTTATTTTATTTTATTTATCCCACTATTTTCCTGGCGATGGGATGCCAAGACAAAATTTTAATGGGGAAAAATATACCATTATTATTTATTTACCTTTTTCCTTTATTAGCTTTTGAAATAAGGAATGTATTATGATGTAAATTCAAGAATTTTATCATAGATAGATACCTGCTTCTTCTTATAAACAAATTCTCTGAGAATTCTACCAGGGCCATTACAACATGCAAATTCTTTCTGCAGAGAGTTAGGCAAGACATTACTGCTATTTAATTAGTATATCAATTTTATAGTGCCTAAAATACATAATCAAGCTCATCATTCTCCGAAATTGAAGGAGAGTTACATTCCAATCCTCCTTGGCACCTGAGAGAACAATGTTGCTGCATTACTATTACAAGTGCCAACTGGCCTAAAACAAACCTTGAATGTCTTTACTATCCATTTCAGTACAGGAGTGCTCAAGATTAATTACACAAAAATGGTCTTACTTTTTGCCAAACTTCCTAAAATCCATTCAAGCCTGTGATGGAACAATCACCCAATTTAACAGGTACAAATTTTCAAGTATCTAGGGTTGGAGTTTTAAGTTCCTGGCAAACACAGACCATATATTGAGTGATGTTCAATATGTCTACATCAGCAACCACCCTCCAATCTTCATATTATACTAGAGGTACATTATTCACATGTAGCTGCACTGAAAGTATTTTCAGCTGGACTCTGGACCCAACTTCTGCTTGGAGCCCACAGGTATTGTAGAGGTGATTCATCATGTTGAAGAATGCATACTCAACTCAAGGAATATATTTCAAGTTCCACAGTGTGTTCCTATCACAGCTTTGCATCACAGGGCTGACATGACAAAACCTGAGACTCAACTTGGGCGCACACCCACTCATATTGGCTAAAGCTACTTCTTTCCCCTGTGGAGTTGGATTTTAATGAATGATTTTGCTTCATTCTTGAGTAAGCACAGCATGAGAAACTGAAATACTACTATTTCGCCCTCAGCTTTGATGATGGGATATTAAACAGGACCACCTAAATAACAAGACACGAATGTGGGAAGCCAGTTAGATCTGAATGCCATACCTAAAGATGTATTTCTAGGTATCATGTCTCATTTTTCAAACCAGCAAGATATTTAAACCAAATATTGTTTCCAAGTTCAGGAAAGTCCCATGTCTGAAAAGATTTGATATCATTCCAACAACTGCTCTTTAGAGGAAATTTCAGGATATTCCATTTCAACAAAAACTTGCCTTCATCGAGAAAAAAAAATTGTTGGTCTTGTTGTAAAAGATGCTCAATTACAGCTAATAACTCATTTAGTCAGATTTCCAGGCCACCCAGATTCATTCCTTTTAGAGTTACTATTATCCAACCAGTCAAATTTTCTCTCTCTGAATATGACTAAGTTTTCAGTTACTATTTGTAAAATACACACTACTTTGACTTACCGTAATCAATTATTATAATTATGTATTTAAGTGTGCTTTGGATTTTCTATCTCAAAATATGTATTCTTTATGGACCAATTGTGTTTTAGAAAGTCCATTAACGTAATTTTTTTTACTATTTTATGTTCACTTCCATGCCTTGGCATATAAAGAGTAAATTATGCAGCCAAAACGGCATATAGAAAAATAAGATAGCAACAGGTACAGGGAAAAATTCAGCATTTTAAAATGTTGGTGTTTTAAAGTATGGGAGCTTAAAAAAAGTACTTGGGAGATTTTACCATATTCATGCATCATTAAGCATAGGTTGACAGGTAGGGAAAAGTAGGAATTAAATAGAATATCCTGTAAAAGAGTTTGGTTGAATGGTTGGAACTGTATTCAGCTGTACTGTAAATATCTCTTATGTCACATTACATTACATAACTAAACCACATTAGTAACACACTTTGTGGTATCTGAAACATGCAATACAATATTACATTATGCTATATTAATTCTGTTATTTTTTAATTCTTAATTCTTAATCCTCTTAATTCTTAAACCCTATATGCAAAGTGTATGTATGGTTGGAAAGTGTTGGGGAGAGGAATAGTTGTATCTTATTTACTAATCATATTTGTTTATATTATGTGAACATTAAGATACTCATTTATATTGAAATGGATCAATGATTCATCTTACACAACATTTCTTTTAATGACTGATGACAGTGAAATAATCTAAATAAGAAAATGATAAGTCTTACTGGTTGTAATATTTTGACCAGGGATGGTAATGATTTAATTCTTTATTCTTTGTTTATAAAAGTGAAAGACTTCCATTTTTCCTCAATCCTTCAGTAAAATTATGTTTCAGAGCAAACAGCATGAAACTACTTGGTGAATTCTACTTAGGCACGAACATCTGGATTAGTATGAGCACTCAACGTCCTTGGACAGCTCCCACAGTTTTCTTATTAAAACCCATGTCCCACTGCACCAACGGATGCAAAGAGGATGTAAAACGGACAAAAAAGACACGATGCATCCATTGTGTATTCACTGCATACGTGTTTCTACGCTTCTATCCGTCAAAACATTCTGTTCTACTTGCTATTTCATCTGCTCAAAAAGTTTTGAGCTGCACAAAAACTAATTTGAGCAGATTAACTTTTCCGGCCCGCGTACGATCTACATTCCGTGAACACATATGGGCAACAACGTTCTACGCCCGTTGTCATCCATTTACACGTCCGCGGTATTCTCTCAGCATCCTCTGGACATCCCCTCAACTCACAACCGCTGCAGCTGAAAGTGGAAAGAGGGAGGAAACGAAAGTACAACGGAACGTTCCCACACAGCGTTAGTAGCATGGAAATAGAAAGGATGTAAGCGGTGCATCTCGTATATAAAGCATTAAAACGAAACAAAACGTTTGTATATGGGGCGTATCTCGGCTATTTAGGATGTCTGGAGTATGCCTAGAGTATGTGGAAGGACACCTACGGACAACCAATATTTTCCTATAAAAAGGGGGAGGAAAATCACCTGGATCTCACTATCAGTCCAGCAGCCTGGTGTACAGACCTCTTCACCCTGGTCTTGCTCTTCCAATCATCCATTGATCTTCACCATGGAACATAACCAGAGTCCTTATGGTAGCTTGCCGATCAATTCAACAACCAGAACCAAAGCCCACTTCTGACTGTTTCACCTTTTCTAGGCAAGGAGAAGAAGGAGATCATCAGAGCTGTGTGGGACCATGATGGATCGGGAGAAGATGGAGTTTGGACTGTATGACAAGCATATGGTGGAGCTGAGGAAGATGACACTCGTGCATTCCAACACTTCATGAGGGATGCCACCAAACCATGTTGATGAAATTTGTTGAGTGTCTGAGACCCAGGTTGACCAAGCCAAGCACCAACTTCCATTCCAGGCCTGGACCCTGGACTGAAGGTGGCACTGGACTCTGCGCCATCTGGGCTCTGGAACCACATAAAGAAAACATGCAGTATGCCTGGAGGGTGCCACACAACACCATCCAGCAAAGTTGGTCAGAGAAGTGGTGCAGGCCATCATCGAAGAATACGTGGAGGGAGGCTTCTCAAGTGTCCCACCACTGAAGAAGGCTGGGGAGGAAACTTGCAGAACAGTGGTATCGAGGTGGAACTTCCCCATACCATTGGAAGCCATAGATGGAAGCACGTGGCCTGCAAAGCTCCAGCCAACTCAGGGTCCTCTTATCACAAACTACAAGGGCTCCTTTCAGTATCCATCCTCTTTGCCCATGGGTGATTGCTGACTACAATTCATTACCTCGATGCTTCAGGCAACGGGTCAGCTTCAGATAGCCAGATATACAATGCCAGTGACCTCAAGGATGGGCTGGAATGCAACCTCAATCATGGGTTTTTCCATATCCAGACCCCCTACCAATGACACACAAGTGTGCCCTACTTTATTGTGGGGGATGATGCCTTCTCCTTCAAGAACCTACCTCATGAAGCCCTACAGTTCCAGATATCACACCCATGAAGAGAGGAATCTTCAACTACAGGCTGTTCCACGGCAAGACGGGTGGTGCGAGAAACTCCTTTGGCATTCCTGGCCAACAGGTTCCAGATACTTCTCACCACCATGCAGCATCACCCAGGGACTGTGAGGAGCATCGTGGAAGCTTGCTGCATCCTGCACAATCTCCATGCGCTACCCCTAACCCAGTGTTACAGAACAGGCTTGTGGACAGCCAACACAAGGCAATGGGGACATGGAGCCTGGTGAATGGAGGCAAGGACAAAAACCTGATAGGACACTCAGGATGATACAAGGCCCCAACAGAGCTTCACGTGAAGGAAGAAAGCAGCGCAACCTCCTGAAACACTGGTGTGCAAACTCCCCGCTGGAGCAGTGGAGTGGCAAGACAGGATGGTAGATGCTTTAATGGATGCTTCCTTGATCCTGTCTCATAACACTTGATGAGATTGTGCCATGTATGTTGAGTGGTCCTACAATGTAATAGGCATTTAAATAAAGAGGTTTTGTTTATTGAAATGTAGTTGATCAATGAATAA
>BHFT01030935.1:0-54518 GCA_004320025.1 Laticauda laticaudata
AACAACAGATGGAACATTTTGCTCATCCGTTGTGTCCTTTTTACTAACGTTTTGCATCCGTTGGGCAGTGTGACAGGACCTTAAGATCAGCTCCTATGATTTTTGGGAAATAAATATTAACAAAATGAAATTTTAAAAATCTGCTGTATGTTTTGCATGGTACAATGGATATAAACTGAGAATTTCTAATTACTACAGAACAGCAGTGTGCGTTTTGTGCAAAATACATGTCATCTATGTATGAACTGTTCATATAAGAACAAATTTCAGTCATTATTATATGTTCATTTATTATTGTAATAATGATTTCGTGTATGTAGTCCTTATATTTGTGATTTCATTCAATTCAGTTGTGGAACCTGATGCAGAATGAGGTAATTGGGGGCAAAACCTGATTTGGGGTGAAGATCATCTCTACTTGTCCCAATAGTGACGGCTTTCCAGAAGCAAACACGGGTCTTTCAAAGTAATTTTTTAAAACAGAACGTTTGGTTTTTTTAAGATGACACCATGTCAAGAATTCTTCCTTGTGTTATTAGATTTTTAGGTTGTATGTGGTGTGATTGTTATTTATACTTCCTACTGTAGAGTTTAAATTTTTTATTCTGGATGTTTTATATGTTTCTTCGTAATGTTAAGAGTTTCACACCTGCAGTGGTTTTTTTAAAAAATAAATCAAACATTTCCTGCTCAAAATTATCTCCAGAGCTATGTTTCTGATATTTAACATGGAAGCTCTGTATTTTTTGGGAGAGCTTTTTTCATAGGCTTTTGTGGTATTTTAAAGTAAATGTTTTGATAACACAAATATACAAGACAATTGCAAAAGTAAAGATGTAAATTCTAAGGAAATTTACATTTACATGAGGAAAACCATACAAAGTTCCTGAAAAGATTCCAGAACAAATTATAAAATGTTTGATCAGAAACCACTTGAGAATCAGATTAGATTTACTAATTAGCTTAGATCTGTCACTGTTACTTATCTTTAATTAATCTGAACAGTACTCTGAAGGAATGCAATGGACAGTTCTACCATTTATCCCTGCCCAGCATAATCTGTAATTTTTAGCCACCAATGACATAGGCTTCATCAATGGAACAGCTTTTTCATGCACTAGGCCCATTCCTAGTAGTTAAATGTTAA
Organism: Laticauda laticaudata; assembly: GCA_004320025.1. Classification (NCBI taxonomy): domain Eukaryota; kingdom Metazoa; phylum Chordata; class Lepidosauria; order Squamata; family Elapidae; genus Laticauda; species Laticauda laticaudata. Next base: position 1,148 of record BHFT01030935.1, read on the forward strand.
AAAGAAAAGGACTTTAAGAAAGACAAGAAAAATACTCAGGGATTAGAATGGGAATGTTCAACCCAAATGGGATCCCCCTGACTATGTTGTACAAGTGTCAGAGCTACAAAATCAGTATTTGTTATAGATTATGTATTTATCTGTGAAGTGTTGAAAACTCAGAGGAACTACACTTGGAAAACAATGCTTTTAATTTGCGGTTTTTAATCTTTAAAAAACAGGAATATCATAACTAGCTCTGTACTCTATTTACAGTATAATATCACTTACTGAGCAAATTAATTAACAGTGACAATTAAAAGCATTGTGGAGAAAAATAGCAACAGTGAAGTCTGAAATAATTTGTGTTGTTATTTCCGGATCTCCTCTAATTCTAAAAATTAGCTTGCAGGTTCAAATAACTGAAATGAGCAAAATAAATAAACAATCTAGCTGTAATCTACCTGTGGTTGATAAAATTCCAAAGCTAGACCACTCTTAACAAGTTACTGCAGTTTTCTTTGCTGCTTGAAGGCCTCAAGTAAATTAAAACTCAACATTACTATAAGAAATTGAGTACATGTTTTAAGAAGAATCAACTTTTAACTCTGGGATTTGAAGATTAGACTGGATTTGACTAGAAAAATATTGTAACTGTTTAAGTATAAGATTATTTACCCTTGATAATGTTATAGAGAAGACAAGAATATTTTGTGAACATTTGTGCTTTAGAATAATGACCTACTGGGGTGTTAAGATGTTTTATAAATTGGTGTAATTTGTTTAAACTTAGAGCAATTAATTTTCCCAAGGGGTCACATGAGAACTGGGACTGTTGTAGAGGACTGGCCCAACTGTACTACCAAAGTGTACTGGTATTCTGCCCTTGGCCACCAATGCCCACCCGCCCCTGCCACCACTGCAGGTATGATTGAAAGCTCCTGTGAGTCAGATGTGGCCCGTGGGCTGTAAAATGCCCAGATTTGACTTAGCAGGAGGTAGTTGTATTGTTAATATCTCCATACTAAAAGGAAGTTAGAGGTTATTTTTATTACATTTTCTTGATGCATATTTTTGTCATTTTAATTTGCTTTGTTATTCCCTTTTCTTTTTTCCCTTCATGTTAGTTTGCGCTTGAATGGGTGATGTTGAAATGTAATAAATATATTTCAAGAAGTTGAATCAGGTGAAGAAACTGCTTGCATGAGAAGCAACATTCCATCAACACACAAAACTATATTTTGTTTCAGTGGGGTTTTTTAAAACAGGAAAAAGTTGCTTTCTTCACAATATGTCTGTTTACATATCTTGCATTCATAGTCTTTTATTATATATGTATACAATATACTGCATTCATGGAAGTACCCGCGAAAACTTATATATATATATATATATGTTTTTTTTAAGTTTTCGCGGGTACTTACATGAATGCACTTCAGCTTCCTTCGGGTATTATCCCACGTCATTGTAATGCTTTTAAAGTTGTACCAACGTTTCAGCAGAATCTCATCTGCCATCATCAGGCTTCCGGTATGAGTTTGTATGTGGGTCAGGCTATTCAGACAGTCTTTGTTTTAAATTCTGAGTCTAGCCGTAGTTGTTGTGCCAGGATGCTTTTTTTCTTCATCCTGATTGTTGAGGAGTCTTGGTCCTTGTGTATTTTGGATTTGGAGTTTGTTTTTTGTGTGTGTTCGGTTTCTTGCTGTCTGTTTGTGTGCTTTGATTGGCTGCAGAACACTTGTGTTCCTGCACTGGAGAATACTGTATCAGCTGCACTGAAAAGCCTTTTATTTAAAAATTTAAAAACCAAAGGCTGTTGATAGCCTGACCTAGCAGCAGTACGAAAGCTCTATTACAGAAAGCTGATGATGTGCCGAACTGGAGATTTCTGACTGAAAGGCTGCCTACTACTTTAATACAATGACGGGATATAGCAGAAGCTGATCTTAAAGTATAGGGTATATATATAATATTATATTTATTTCCGCGGTATTTGAGCGATTTCTGTTATCGGTTTTCCGCGGGTTGGAATAGGCACGTTTCATATATATATATATATATATATAATATAATATCATTTTTTTCTTAAGTTTTTGCGGGGGTTACTTACACCTCGTGGAACTAGCAGAACACTGCTTAAACCAACACATATTTCCTCTATACAAAGGACAAAGACACAAGCAAATTGAAGTGAGCCCCTATGGGTGATCACCACTTCACCCGTCACAATGCAAATCTGTTCATGGAAGAATTCAAATCCAAACTAATGCCACCCACAAATCCAAATTATGGTAAAGATACATTGTGAGTGTTTGGCCCCCATCGAAAAAGAAAACCTAAACAATCCAAACACACCTAAACAGCACACCCCCCAAATCAAGAATTCAACATGGAAATGGAAACAAACAACTACCATTCCATAGATGTACTAATTAATACAAAAACAGATGGCACACTAGGACCCACCATATTACCAGAAGAAAATTACACACCAACTACTCTCTCAGCACCCAATCCCACCACCACCCAGCACAGATAAACTCCGCTGGCCAAACACACTAATCACCCGAATCAAACACCTGGCAGCAGATCAAGACAACAATAAAGACTGACAACTATGCACCCTGACTAAAGTACTGACAGCTAAATGACTAAAGCTAACGGCATTCCACAAAAGCAAAAATCACCGGCTTGATCCACAAATCACACTGAGAAATAATGGAGACTAGAAGATGAACAGACCTTTGTGAACAGCTGTCTTGCCCCTACATAGGAGGTACCACAGAAAGAAAATTAGTAAGATACTGCACAGGCATCACATCAGACTGCTTTCAAACAGACAAAAAAATAGCAGCCATCCAGAAACCCCAAACGATAAAACTGACCTGGAAAACCACAGGCATATATGAAGTCCCCTGCTGCATCATCTCCCGCCAATACATTGGAAGGACAACTAGAAGAATAAGTACCCCCTAGATGAACACAAAAATGAGTAAAAAAGCTGGAACCACTCCTCACTAGTCCAACACTGAAAGCAACAGGTCATAGCATTGACTTCAATAGCACCAAAACCCTAGCCAATAAGAAAAACCCCAGCCACCGAATTATCAGAGAAGCCATGGAGATTGAAAAAAGACCTGAAAGCATGAAATAGAAGAGATAATTCCACCAGACTGTCAATTATTTGGAGACCTGCACTCACAAACAAAAAATAAATCTCCACACCACAAGCCAGGCAAACAACTGGGCACAAAACAGATCCTCCCTGATACTCCAGCTCAAATACACCCCAACCAGGTACCAGAGAATCCTAGCTTCCTAACAAATGATAAACCGTCCATTTACTCGGAGCAAGCTGCACTAAAAGCCTCCAATACAGGAACACAATGTTGGCCAGCCAATTCAAGACACACACAAAAAAGCCACAAAAACAGACAGAAAGATATTAGAAACACCTTCAAGCAGAACACAGCAAACGCCCAAGACCAAATAAGACCAAGACTCCCAATCAATCAGATGAAGAAAAAAAACCATTTCTGGCATAGCAGTAGGCTAGCCCCAAATTTAAAAACAGAAATGGCTGTGAAAGTCTGACTCACAGACAAAACACAATACAGAAACCTGATGATGGCAGATAAGATGGGTGCCGAAACTTGCTATATACTTTATAAAAGCACAAGTACAATGACATGGAAAATACCCGAGCAAAGCGAATATCATAATATATATATAATGTATGTATTGTATGATATATATATATTTGTTTTTTTAAGCTTTCATGAGGACTATATATGTGTGCTGTTTCAGCTTCCCTCGGTATTATCCCACGGTCATTGTAGTGCTGTTAAATTGTAGCACGTTTCAGTAAGAATCTCATCTGCCATCATCAGGCTTCTGTATGGATGTGGGTCTCACAGCTTCTGGTATTCAAATTCGAGGCTGGTCTATCTGATTGGCTAAGAGTCTCGGTCCTATGTTCACTGGACTTGGAGTTTGATTGATTTGGGTGTTTCTGGTTTCTTTCTGTCTGTTTTGTGCTTTGAGGGCTGGCAACACTCTGTTCCTGTGTTGAGGCTTTCAGTGCAGCTTGGCTTCGTGTGAAAGGAGGCTGCTATCCATTAGGAAGCAAGGTTCACCTGGGGTGCCTGTGGGGGGTGTTGAGTTGGAGGCATCAGAGGAGTCTGTTGTGGCTCAGGTGTTTGTCTGTTTTGTGGTGTCGGAGATCTTTCTATTGAGAGTGCAGGCTTCCAAATGATTGACCAGTCTGCTGGAATCATCTCTTGTATTCATTGCTTTCAGGTCTTTTTTCAATCTCTATGAGTTCTCTGATGATTCTGTGGTTGGGGTTTTCTGTAGTGGCTAGGGTTTTAGTGCCATTGAAGTTGATGTTTGTGAACCTTGGTTTTCATGTGTTGGACTAGTGAGGGGAGGTGTGTTCCAGCTTTTTTACTGCATTTTGTGTTCATCTAGCGGGTACTTATTCTTCTATTGGTCTGTCCAAATGTTATGTGGCCGGGCATGATGGACAGGGAACTTCGTATATGCCTTGGTTTTCCAGGTCAATTTTGTCTTTGGGGTTTCTCAGGATGGCTGCTATATTTTTGTCATCTTTTGAAGGCAGTCTTGATGTGATGCACTGTGTAGTTATTTTACTGATTTTATCTTAGTACCTCTTATGTAGGTCAAGACAGCTGGTTCCATAGGTTCTGTTGGTCTTCTAGGTCTCTGTTATGTCTTGGTGTGTTTTTGTGGATTCAAGTTGCTGATTTTGGTTTTTCGGAAGCCATTGGCTGTCAATACTTCAGTCAGGGTGCATAATTCAGGTCATTTTATATGTGTCTTATCTGCCAGGCGGTTTGGTTCTGGTAATTAGTGTTTTTGCCATGGAATTTATCTTGTGCTGAGGTGGTGTGGGATTGGGCATTGAGGTAGCGGTTGGTGTGTGTTTTCTTCTGTTATGGAGTGTCCCAGTGTGCCATCTGTTCTTTTGTAGATTAGTACATCTAGGAAATGGTAGTTGTTTGTTTATTTCCAACTTTGTTGTCCAAAAGGTAGAGGGTGAAACTAGAGAGGAATGCCATACTGGACTTAAATTTTTACAAAACGAGAAGAAATGATAGAGGGAGTTGAAACTGCAGGAACCTTGGGAGAGGTGACCATGTTAGCTAGAATTCAACATAACACAAACACAAGCAACAGAATATAGATGACACCAGATTTTAAAAGAGCTGATTTCAATAAAACTCAGAGAGAGCTTTGGGAAAAATTCCATGGATGAAAAATCCTAAGAGGAAAACAACTCAAGAATCTTGGGAACTCTAAAAAGTATGATCATCAAAGCCCCAGACCAACACAAATACCACTGAGAAAGAAAAATTAAGAAATCGAAGAAGAAAACCAGCATGTCTACACAAAGATCTCTCTGCCCAAATTGAAAGAAAAAAAGGACAAGTACAAAAAAATGGAAAGAAGGACATATAATTAAGGCAGAATATCAGCAGATAGCTAGAATCTGCAAAGCGAGGTCAAGATAGCAAAGACTCAGAACGAACAAAGAACTTGCAACAAAAGTCAAAGATAATAAAAAATGTTCTCTTCCAAAATATAAAATAACAGGCAACAGAGAGAAAGCAGAATGCTTAACTCATTCTTTGCATTTGTCTTCACGCAAAAACAAACGTATAGCTCACAACCCACCAAAAACATAACTGTTAAAAGACAGACCAGAAATAAAAGTTAAAATAAGCAAAAAAATAGTGACAAAACACCTGTCTGATCTTGATGAAAACAAATCATAGGGCCCCTGATGGATTACATCCAGAGTTTTAAAGGAGCTGGCAGAAGTCATCTCAGAACCACTGCACCATATCTTTCAAAAATCCTGGAGCACCGGGGAACGACCAGAGACTGGAAAGAGCTGATGTGGTTCCCATCTTCAGAAAAAGAAAAAAAAACAGACCCAGGCAACTATAGACACAATCAGCCTAACATCAATACCCGAAGATACTGGAAAAGACAATAAAAAAACATATCTGCCGACATCTAGAAACAAGTAAAGTAATAACTAGCAGTCAGCATGGGATATGTTAAAACAGTCATGCCAAACCAAATCTTATTCGTTCTTCAACACATGACTAAATTAGTAGACCAGCAAAACGTTGTGGACATAATATATTTAGATTTCAGAAGGCATTCGACAAAAGTAGACCACAACCTACTTCTTAGTAAGCTAGAAAAAATTGGAATAGATAGCATCACCACTGGATGGGACTCGCAAACTGCTTCGCAAAACTGTATTCAGTGAGTAGGTCCTGAATGGGTTAAGTTTACATGGAGGGAAGTAAGCAGTGGGGTGCCACAAGGTCCTTCTTAGGCCCAGTACTCTTCAATATCTTCATTAACGACTAAGATGAGGGAAAGAAGGAATTTACCAAATTTGCAGATGATACTAAGCTGGAGGAATAGTTAACACCCAAGAAGGTGGCTCAAGATCCAGATGGATCTTGACAGGCTTGAAAGACTATATCTAACAAAATGAAATTCAATGTCAGAAGAAAGTCCTACGCGTTAGGCAAGAAAAAACCAAAAGTACCCATATAGACTGGGTGAAACCAGGCTCAACAGCAGGAACTGTGAGAGGATCTTGGAGTCTTAGTGGACAACCAGCATAAAATTGAGCCAGCAGTGTGCAGTAGCAGCCAAAAAAGCCAATGCAATCTAAATTGTATAACAGAGGAAACAGTCAAGTTCAAGAGAAGTACTAATACACTCTATAAAGCCTTAGGAAGACCACACCTAGAGTATTGCATCCAGTTTGGTCACCACATCATAATAAAGATGTTGAGACTCCAGAAAAAGTACAGAGAAGAGCAACCAGGATGATTAGGGGATGGAGACTAAAACATACAATGAACAGTTGCAGAACTGGGCTTGGGCTAGTCTTGTGAAGAGAAGGACCAGGGGAGACATGATAGCAGTCTTCCAATATTTGAGGGGCTGCCACAGAGAGGAAGAGGTCAAAGCTATTTTCTAAAGCACCTGTAGGCCAGACAGGAATAATGGATGGAAACTGAACAAGGAGAGATTTAACCTGGAATTGAGAAACTTTCGACAGTGAGAACAATCAACCAATGGAACAGCTTGCCCTCGGAAGTTGTGGGAGCACCATCACTTGAGACTTTCAAGAAGATTGGATTGCCATTTGTCAGAAATGGTGTAGGGTCTCCCGCTTGGGCGGGGAGTTGGAGCAGATGACCTACAAGGTCCCTTCCAACTCTGATTATCTGTTATTTATCTGTTAACCTTCTCTATAATAACTTTTTTATTTGTGGGTCTTCTCGTCAGTCTTGACTCCTGGAGATTACCTGGACAAGTTTGGGCAGTTTTCTTGGCAAGATTTTCAGAAGTGCTTTGCCATTGCTTCCTCCCAAGGCTAAGACGATAACTGGCCCAAGGTCACCCAGAGGGCTTTCATAACTAAGGTGGGACTGTAACTTGTTATCTTGCAGTTTCTAGTTTGGTACCTTAACTACATCAAACTGACTCTCAGACTCCAGCATATTTGCCATCCATGCTTCCTGTTGAATTTTGCTATCTTCATAATATAGGTATTGTTTTGGTGCTGATATGCAAACTATTAAACATACTGTGCAAGATTGTGCAAGACATTTGTTCTCTGGTTCCCTAGAAGATCCTCACAAAGCAATGCCAGAAGTGGGATCACCTGGACAGTTGAACTGGACACTCAGTTATATGGCTACTGCCATACCACTGTAGAAGTTTATATATAATTGTGTGTGTGTGTGTGTGCATGTGTATGTGTGTTTACTTCTATTTTGTCATGTTCTCATCATGCACTAAATAATAATAAATCTATCTTACAGCTATAATGCTAATGGGTATCACTTTAGTTTCATCAAAGGACTGTAACCATAAAGGAAGAAAATTATTGGTTGGGAAATGACTATGATAAATGTAGCACCTAGAAGTAACTTACCTTATACACAGTTTCCTCTAGTCTTGCTCTGAGTTTTGAACTCCCTGTTTTCATTCCAGATACTAAAACAATATCTCCTTGTTTTGCAACTTTCTCCATCTCCAATATATATGAAGGTGGTATATATGTTGATTCAGAAAATTTTAAAATTCTGTTAAAATGTTAATTATATTAGATATTAATATTATTTCTTTATAAGGTTGATAAAGCTGTTCCTTCCAGGAACTATAATGATAAATAAACATTGTACAAAGCACAATAGAATAAAACACAACATAAATGCAAGCAGTAGCAAACATTAATGAAATGGAATTTTTTTCTACTGTAGCTGATTAATCATCAAATAAGCCTTTCAGAAAAGTCTGGTTTAACTATTCCACAAAAGACCATAAGAATGCAGCCACAGTTACCTCAAGTAACTGTTCCAAAAGAAGGGAGGCAATTCACTTGAATGACCTCTCTTGTCATACCTGCTGATAAAATGGTACATTCAACAGGCACTCTCTTTTCATCTGGATTGGATGGACAGAATATACTCAAAAATAAAATGCCTAAGAAACCTGATTCCAAACCATGTAGTCATTATGGAAAGCTGTTTAATACTTTTAAATTATGTTACATTATCTTGTGTTTTATATATCTACCTACAACATAACAGATGCAGAAGGCTCCTTGGTGTTTCTAAAAATTCTTTTGAATATTACTTCAAGAGGAAGATGAACAGGAAAGAGAGAAATATAGTTTGATTTGATCAAAACCCAGGTTATTTTAGATGTGGATGAAAATATATTGAAAATAATGTCCACAGACCCAAAATAAACTAGAAATAATCAAATGGAATTTAAAGTTCAGAGTGGTATATCACATTTATTTGGTAATTTTTTGGACTTGATGAAAATTTCAAAGATGCTGACTTCGCTCCAAAATGTCCACTGATTGCTAATTGACTTCCAAATAATAACTTCATAAATCCAATATGATCTGAATGATGGCATCACTCTTTTCAAATGTTAAAATATCCAATATCCTCAATGCTGTTGCCAAAATATATATTTATTTATTTATATTTATTTTATAATAACTAGCTTTTAACTTTCATTTATTCATCTTTTTATCCAATTTAATTCTAATACATCTCTTCTGATATTTTTGCTTTTTTAAAGTGTATGTTAGCTAAAAAAACTAACAGTACTTATTTTAAAATCTTATAACTAAAATGCCTCCAAAACTGCTAGAGGTATAACAGAACATCAAAAGGTTCAAAAGAAAAATACTCAAACAGTAGTTAAAAATATTGAAACAGCATTTAAAACAGATGAACCTAAAGATGAAGCTAAAATATTAAAAATCATTTAAAAATGTTTGTCTCTTCTATGAGGAGAATGTAAAAATCCAATGGAATTTTATACAATTTGTACAGTTAATAACCATGAACCTGATGCAAGATAAATGCATGAATAATTCGGACGTCAATAGAGACTCCCAATTTTGTAAATTGGTTTTGTAACAATTTGCCTAGCTCTGGCTGAAACATCTGTTTTGATCTTATCTGGAACAAGATGCATCTCTCAACTAGATTGTAATTTGCTTTACACAGGGTTGCCCTTGAAACAGACTGTTTCTATCCATCTGATCATAGAACAAAATTATTATTGTCATATTTCACTGGTAATATATGAGCTGCATTGACCACCAGTATTTTTCTAGATTTTATCCAGGTGCTTGTTAACATTTATAAAGTCCTATATGGTTTAGGATCTTCAAAATATTTATTCAGAATTGAATCTGCCCACTCAATAAGTCTAAGTAGAATCCCTATTGAGATAGCTGCGACAGCTGTACAATAATAAAAATCGATAAATACAAAAAACCAGAAATGAACAGAGTTGAATTAGATCTCATACTTATAGCATAGAATATTATTCCCCCAAAGCTTTTATGTATTTCCAAAAGATAATGGTAGAAGGGCTACTTTTGCAGATAAGATATTTTACAAGAGGGGAGCTCCTGTAAAGAATGCCACTTCTATGCTGCCTCCAACACACACACACACACACACACACACACACACACACACATGCAGTATGTGTTTCACTAGAATGACTTTTTTAAATTACAGATAATCCTTTACAGTGCTTTGTCTTACAATTTTCAATGTAACTACAGTATATACCAACTGGACAAGTCTGAGTACTTTGCATGAAAGCAATGGCATAGCACAATTAGTTAGAACCAGACAGATGAGACAAGTATATTCTCATGAAAGGTCTATAGTCTGTTCTTAAAAAACCCTTTGGCGAGCCATCCCCAAATATCTATCCCATGCTGGAACTGCAATTAATTACAGCTGTGGATTAGTAACATCAACTATAATTAGACTAGTTAACTGGCCTTTAATAAAATGTTCAAAAGACTAACATAAGGAGGCAAGGAATAGTAAAGTTAAATATAGCGGTAATCTGGGAATGCACCTGTAGAACTCTAGAAAAATAAATATTTCCTGCGTACCTTTTAAACAAATATTCTTGTAAAAGAACTATATCTGAGTATTTTAAAAGCTCTAGTTTACTGCAATTCTCTATCAGAACTGAAGAAGCTTCTTCAATGAGAAGCGAAACATCTTCAAGGAAAAAACAAAGACAATCCAGTTGCCTTTTGAAAAAGCACCTTTGAGTATTACCATGAACACATATACAGATGTGCATTATAGCAAAAGTTGTGGGTATCTAAAACAAAGGAAAAAAATGAAGGGAAAGAAGAAAGAGAGAATAAGACTGAGTTTTAATCTTTATGTGGGTAAAAGAAGAAGCTAGTATAAGTATGACAGTATGCAAACTGTCTAGCCATTTATCTAAAGTCTACATTTATGCACATATTAACAACTGAATAAATTGAACTTACTGTAGTGCATTATGGAAATCTGAGAATTCGTTAGTTTCAGAGGTTTTCACAATGGTCCACTCAAAAGGAAGTCCTGCCAATGTGCTAAAAGTGTTTCCTTTAAATAATTTATCAAAACAGTTAGAATGTAAAAAAGAGTTTTCCTTCATTTGTAAAATTATCTGCACAACCACAATGTTTGGGAATTACAACAAATATAAAGCAGAACTGCACACACATACAATGATCAGGTAAACTCATTTCAGGAGTAGATGGCAACATGACTAAGTGCAATGACCTGGGGAAAGAGGAATACAGGCACAACACAATTCATTTATGTCATAGAAAATATGAATTCATATTAAATATTGTATAAATATAATACAAGGAGTAAATATTAATATAAATATAATAAATGTATGTATATCAGATACATAACATGAATTTTTTTTTAATGGAAACATTTTAAATAACAACAAGGGAAAATTAGAAAGGGTCAGAAACAATTTTCTTTTAGTGATATTGTTAATGCCTCATCAACCACAGAAAGTGAAATTGCAACTGATCATTTTCATTTTCAAACACATTTTCTATACAATAGAATAGTAAATGCTCCCAATCTGATTGCAAACACCAAATGATAAAATATTATGATCCAATGCATATATCCCTCTGCAACATACATTTGGCTTTTAAAATCCTAGCAATATCCCTATTACTGATAAGAAACAGTTATGCAGAAAGTGCATTTACTCTAAAGATAAATGTTCCTTGATATTCGTCACAGTTGTGATTCATGTTGCAAATGAGATGCCTCAAGTGAGCTTATTTGCAAAAAAGAATTATCTGTAAATAATTGTTTAATGTTTTTGAACTTGATCACAAACATCTCAGCACAAGTTGCCACAATAAATTTTAGGAAAATTCAAATCTCTGATTTTTCATGATATAAACCATCTTCCTTCAACTTTGTCTGGAATAAACACATAGAATTTTCTATCCTGGAATTCTGGAAGTTAGTTTTCCTATGTATGGAGGATATTTATAAATGTTCACTATGTGTCACTTCCTGATTTTAAGGAAAAAGAACTTAAAAGCATTAATATTTAATAATATAGTACAGGGTGTTCAACCTTGGCTATTTTAAGACCTTTGAACTTCAACTCCCAGAATTCCTCAGTTTGCATGGTTGGCTGGGGTATTATGGGAGTTGAAGTCCACAGGTCTTAAAGTTGCCAAGGTTGGATCCCTCTCATATAATGTATCATAGAGAAAAGATATTTCAATGAGTAAATGTAATGGATAGGTATGCAAAGTTGCATAATAATAATTCACTATTTTCATGCCATATTGTTTAATACTACAAAAGTAAGACAAATTTTTCTTAAAGAGTATTACTGATATCAAAACAAAAGCAAGTCAGTAATATGTAAATATGCACATGAAAGAGCAAAGTGATGTCCTTCTATGGATTTAAATAACACATTTGATACCTTCAGAATCTCTGGCTTGAATTTTCAGCTGCAGTGGTGAATCCTCAAGATACAATTCCTTTGTTGTAGATACTATGTTAATAGTATGAATAACATCCACTATAGCATCACAGCGAAGAACCTGGCCAGTCACTTGTTGAAAAAGAAGAAAAAATTGTTCGTGATCCAATGAACATTGAACTTTAATATAGTCAGCAGTTTGGCACCCCATTCTGTAATGCACTACCTCTAGATGTTTAGAACTATGACTATGACCTAACATGTTGTGCAGGAATTTTGTCCAGAATTGCTATATAAGAATAATCTTATCCCAAAGGTGCTTTTTCAGGAGGCAAGTGGACTTTTGTTTTTTTCTTTGAAGACGTTTCTTTTCTCATCCAAGAAGGTTCTTTAGTTCTGACAGGATAGTGGAGAATGGAAGCTTCTTGGATTGGAAGGGAAACGTCTTCAAAGAAAAAAACAAGGCAGTCCAGTTGCCTCCTGAAAAGACACCTTGACCTGGGTGACTGAGATTCTCTACAGACTAAGAATAATCTTACATTGCAACAAACTGAACTGGGAGCATGCAGGAAAGTGTAGGTAGCATGGCTTCTTCAAAACTGCTTCTAGCTGTGATGCATGAGCATGCACACAATTGGAAATCACTGGCAAAGCAATCACAGATCCATGGCTTCTTTTATAGTCCAAAGATGGCACTTCATACATGCTGCTACATGTACAGTACTGAATCTACCTTAACTTTGCCAAAGTTCAATCCCACTGGTATCATGGCTCCCAGATTTTGAATCTGTAAGTTAGCCCATTTGAAGTGTCAAAAAAGGCTGCCCTAAGATTCACCATTTCATCCAAATGGTTGCAAAAAATCAAGCAGACACAAGAGTTTTAGTAGTATACAGATGTAGAAATCCTAATAAAATCTTAATAGAGAAGAAACAGACAGTACTTACAAACATCTTCAGCCAAAATAATACTTGTAAGCCGTGTTATTTGTGATGATCTGGCTTGAATAATAGCCTTCTGTGAACACTGAGGGTTATCTTGTTCTATAGCATCTATGCTAGCAACTTCTGGTCTGGTGGAAGACCTGTTTAAAAATATTAAAAATATTGGAGTTATAAACCAATTATAACTGCTGAAACCCTTTGCATTCTAATCCTGATAGCAAAGACTTTTGGAAATTGAAAATTCTATGATGGTGAGAACAGCTATTACAGCTAGAATGAAGAGAGCAGTCAATTGTCATTTCCACCGATTAAGCAATGAATTACTAATACAAGATGTGTCCATTTTTCACGTTCAGTTAACAGCTGTAAAACATGAGGAATTTTTATATATATTCTGATGCTTTGTGAAGCAGTTGTGAAAAAGGGATTTGTGCAAAGTACGTTAATGAAATTGGCATAACAAGCAGTCCTCACTTAATGGACACAATTAGACCTCTGTTGCTAAGTAATGTATTGTAAATGTCATGTGATCACAATATATCTTTTGATGTTAGCTCCAGCTACAGTCATTAAAGAAATCAACATGGGTTAAGTGCGGTGTCATGCAACTGCAAATTGCAACTTCATGTGCTTGCTTCTCCCATTGCGTTCGGTTGGTTGGACCTGGCTGTGAAGGTCGCAAGTAGTGATCACGTGAGAGTTGTGATTATTGTAAATATATGCTGCTTGCCAAGTGTCTGCATCAAAATCCCATGGCCATGGGGATGCTCTGATAACTACGACTTTGAGGACAAGTTATGAAATCTTCTTTTACAGAACTATTGCAACTTTGAATAGCTGCTGAATGTTGGTAAGCGAGAACTATCTGTATTGCACAAAAAACCCTTTTGCTTCATTCAGAACAAAACAACTTTACTTGAAACTTTCTGGCAAGTCATTTCAAGCTTAGTCTGTTCTGATGAAGCAACACTTGAAATAGCTTTAGGTTATGCATTTCATCAGAACAAAATTCAAAACATTTCAAGCATTCCCACCATAGTCAGCTCCTTCTTTATTTTTCATTTCAGAAACACATAGAAAGATAATCCATGCTAAGTACTATAAAATACAGGTAGTCTTTGACTTACAACAATTCATTTAGTGACCGTTCAAAGTTACAATTGAAAAAAGGGACATTTGATTGTTTTTCACACTTAAGCCCGTCACACTGCACCAACGGATGGAAAGAGGATGTAAAACGTTAAAAAAAGCTTGCCATTCGTTGGAAAACGTGATGCATCCATTGTGTACTCACTGCATATGTTTTTCATACTCTCTATCCGTCCAGCATCCGTCTACTGTGATTTCATCCACTCAAAATTTTTGAACTGCACAAAAAATTTTTTGAGTGGATGAAGTATCACACGTCCGTTCTTACACCCGCCTAGCGCATACGGGAAAACATCTGTTCTACATCCGTGGTCATCCATTACGTGTATCACCGTATACGTTCCCGTCCTTAGGCTTCCACTCGTACTGCCACAATGAGATGACACTACGCGCAAATAGCTCAAATCCGCTATGCCAAAGCCGAAAAATTGGGTATTACAGCCGCGTGAGGAAGTGAATAGCGTAGGCATGGGACGTGGAATGACACAACAACGTTGTAAAGCCGGACGACGAGAACATCCGATGAAACGAAGATTGAAAGTCTGGCTGCCAGCTCGGAAATTAAGCATTAAAACAGAAAAACATTCGTATAGGACGCTATCTCGATAATGTAGGATATTCTGGAGGATGCCTGGAGTATGCGGCAAGACACCTAGCGGAAAACCGACATTTTCCTATAAAAAGGGGGGAGAAATCACCTGGATCTCACTTTTCAGTCCAGCAAGCCCTGGGTGTGCAGACCTTCTTCAGCCTTGCTCTGCTTCTTCCACAGCATCATTCTTCTCCACCATGATCATCGCATTGGCTCTTTTTGGTAGCCGCCATCATTTCAACAACCAGAACCAAAGCCCTCTTCAGGCTCTTTCACCTTTTCTACAGGGAAGAAAAGGATGGCGCCAAGAAGTGTCTGGAGTATCCGACAATGGATGGGAGAAGAATGGAGTTTGGACTCGATGACGAAGCTGATGGTGGAGCTGAGGAACAAAGACACTCGTGCATTCCAGAACTTCATGAGGATGCCTCCAAGCCATGTTTGATAAAATTGATGGATCGTTCTGAGACCCAGGGTTGACCAAGCATTAGCACCAATTTCCATATCCCAGCCTGGACCCTGGGGCTGAAGGTGGCACTGACTCTGCGCCACCTGGCCTCCGCGGACCACATACAGAAACATGCAAGTACGCCTGGAGGGTGCCACACAACACCATCAGCATTGTGGTCAGAGAAGTTGGTGCAGGGCCATTATCGAAGAATACCTGCAGGAGCCTCCTCCAGTGTCCCTCTACTAACAAGGCTGGAGGAAACTGCAGAAGAGTGGTATCAGAGGTGAACTTTCCCCCACACCGTTTGGAGCCATAGATGGCAAGCACGTGGCCTGCAAAAGCTCCAGTCAAATCAGGGTCCACTATCTTCAACTACAAGGGCTTCTTCAGCATCATCCTCTTCACCATGGTCGATGCTGCTACAAGTATCATGACATCGATGCTTCAGGCAACGGATTCAGCTTCAGATGCCCAGATATACAACGTCAGTGACCTCAAGGAGGGGCTGGAACGCAAACCTCATCATGGGCTCTCCCAGATCCAGAACCCCTACCCAACGACAAAACATATGGGCCCTACTTCATCAATGGTACTGACGCCTTCTCCCTTCAGAGGCCTACCTCATGAAGCCCCTAACACTTCAGATGCCTCACCCATGAGAGAAGGATCTTCCAACTACAGGCTGTCCAGCGGCAAGATGGGTGGTGGAGAACGCCTTTGGCATCCTTGGCCAACAGGTTCCAGCGTACTTCTTCACCACCATACAGCAATCATCCACGGACCGTGAGGGGAGCATCGGGAAGTTTGCTGCATCCTAGCACAAATCTCATGCGCACCCGCCTAACCCAGTCCCTTCTGCAGGAAAACAGGCTTGCTGGAATCACCAACAAGGCAATGGGGACATGGAGCCTGTGTGAATGGAGGCAAAGGGCGAAACCTGATAGGACACTGTGGATGTACCAGCCCCAACAGAGCTTCATGTGAAGGGAAGAGAAGCCAGCACAACCTCCTGAAACACTGGTGCAACTCCCCAGCTTGGAGCAGTGGAAGTGGGCAAGACAGGATGGTAGATGCTAATGGGTGCTTCCTTGAGCCTGTTTCATAACACTTTGATGAGATTGTCCCATGTATATGTTAAGTGGCCCTACAATGAATAGGGCATAATAAAGAGCTTTGTTTATTTTGAAATGTGTTGATCAATGAATTAAAATATGTTATTGATAATAAAGGGCCATAGTGTGGCACCTCTGGGAGAGGTTGGACCCATAACAGTCCCACTGTGTTTGCACTGGGAGGCTTATCTATCCCCACATCTATTAAACCCATCCCACAGCTATTTCCCATCCTCACAGTATCCCTGCCCATCCCACAGCCTTATTACCCATCCACAGGTATCCCTGCCCATTCCCATAAGCATGCAAAAGGCTTTAACCATTTTCTAAAAGTTTTCCACCAAACTTTATTAAGTCAAAGAGAAATGACCGGTGTGTGAAGCAAAGAAAAACTTTATTATAAACAGTAAAGTGTAGGATTTTATTTAAAAAGCAAAATGAACCAAGAAAAGTGTCCCAAGCAATGATAAAAGTTCAAACAGGTAACAAACTCAGTCACTCTGGAGGGCATTGTCCATGGTCTCAGGTGTAAAGGGGACAGGGACTGTGGAGGTGGCAGTGGCTGGAACTGCGTCTGATGGCGCCATTGGGGTGCCTGGCCCCGAGAGGACAACAGGAAATTGGTGTGTCAGAAGCTCTCAGAAAGCTGGCTCACCCAGTGGTTGAGAGCCCTTCCATCCAGGACCTGGGGCATGTCAGGCACAGGGACCGATGACAGATGTTCTAGAGCTGGGCTTGCGCTGTGGGGTGGAGAAAGGAGGAGTGTAGTAGGGATGGTCTAGGTGTGCAAGCTGGGTGAGGTGAGGCGTCTGGCATGCGAGGAAACATCTGTTGGTTAGTTGTGGCATTTGTGGTGTCTGTTGGCATCGGTGGCATCTGTGGCCATCGTGGCATCCAGTGGCATCGGTGGTATCGTTGGCATCGATGGCAACCCTATGCGCCGTGCGAGCGAACCTGCTGCCTTTGGACTGGGAAGGGCTGCCTGTGCTGCTGGAAGTCCTGGTAAACCGTTAGCCTTGCGTAGGAGAGGGGCTGTTTGAAAGCCTTGGACAGGGCCTGTTGACATGCCTGGTCGGTGGAGGAGGCAGACCTGGGACTGGGTGGGAGCAGGTTCAAAGCTTGGGCCTGGAGGGTGGTGCAGCGGCGCCGTGATCCTCTCCTTCATCAGCTGGGCTCGGGCATGTCCATGAGGGTCTGGCGTCACGTAGAACGTGAGGAAGGCTTGCGTTTGAGGCATGGAATCTCGAAGGTAGTACCAGCGAGAGAGATCTGCGCTGTTCTTTGGTGGTGTCCCTGATTCCGGCAGGACAGGTGTGGGCTCTGTCCCTCCGGTTCTGCTCTCTGCCTGCTTTCTGTGGAGGTGGATGCTGAGGGTGGGTGTGGGTTTGCGTCCCTGGTGGTCTCTGCTTCTTCTTCTCCATGTGTGTGAGAGAATCCTCCACTCCTCCGGCATAGGGTTTTGCAGCGTGTTCGGGAGGTTCTGATGTCACGGGCGCGCTCTGTGGACACCTGCCTGTACACGGTTGCTTCTCCTGGCCAGAAGAGGGACTGGCTGTCTGTGGCTGAGAGTGAGGGTAAACAAGACGGGGGCTGCTCCTCGGTGGCGGACACTCCCCTCCAGAAGCTTCCCAGTCAGTGAGCTTGACCGCCAGCCTGGGGGACCAGACTTCTTCAGGTGCAGCTTCCCGTACCAGATGTGCATATGCTTCCACCACCCGAAGAGGACATCATGAAGTGTAGCCCAGGCTTTCGGCCTTCTGTCTCCAAGCGCCTGCTTTCACTGTGGTGTCTCAGAATAGAGCCTGTGGCCTTCCTCCACATAACTTCGTTCTGCACTCAGCCACTCCACACCTCCTCCTCATGGTCCTCTGCGATGGAGTACTTCTTTCTCTTCTCCCTTCTCCTTCTCCTTGCCTTGCCTCTTCCTCCTCTGGGCAGGGCCTTCAGCAATCAGGGCTTTCAGGGCTTTGGGGCTGGTTCACCACAGCAGCAGCAGGAGAAGCAACCAGGAGAAGCAGCACCACACCAGGAGCAGCACCAGGAGCAGAAGAAAAGCAAACAGCGCACAGCAGCGGAAGCAGCAGCAGCAGCAGCAGCAGCAGAAGTCAGCGCCAGGGGGTGGATGGTTGGATCTATCCCTCTTGGCCAGGGCGGCTGCAGAAGATGGCACAGGGGCTTCCTCTTTCTTCCTTTCATGATGAAGATGTCTGTGATGAAGATGTCTGTGATGAAGATTCTCTGGCAGCAGCTGTCTTTCCTCTGGAATGGTGACCTGCTGCGAGCTGCTTTTCTTTTAGGATCCGTGGGGCTGATGCAATGCATCCTCCCCGCATGCGCATTGATCTGCTACGCATCGCTAGGCATCCGCTTCATCCACTATCATCGCTCTTTCCGCTACGCGGTCCGGCTTTGCTTGCTCCCCGGAAGCCTGTGGACGTGCCATCCGCTTCCATTGCTTGGCTTCCATGAGCATCCATTTTACATCCGCGGATACGTCCCTTCCCCCAATCAGTTCTTTTCCGTTTTCTTTATGCAAATTTGGGGCACTTTGAGGGAGTGGATAACAACAGGTGGAAAATTTGCTCTGCCGGCTGTGCTTTTTTACATACGTTTTGCATCCGTCGGGCGATTGACCTGGCTTTAGGACTGTTGCAGCATCCATATGGAACAAAATCTGGATACTTATTTATGAAGGTTGCATTGTCCTGATCGGTCATGCGATCACTTTTTTGAGACCATCTGACAGCAAAGTCAATGGGGAAGCCACTTAATAATTACAGTTACTAAATTTAGTAACTGCAGTGATTCACTTAACAACCTTGCAAGAAAAGTCAAAAATGCAGACAAACTCATTAAGGCCCGCGTTCCCACTGGCCGACGACGCAAAAACGTATGCATAAAGGACACACGGATGAGCAAAATTTTGGAGGTGGCTCCAATCCATTGTCATCACTTCCAAAAAGTGGCGAAAAATTTGCATAAACGAATGGAAAGAAATAGAAAAGAACGGACGTGGGGTAGTATGTAGCGGATGGTTAAACGGATGCTTTAGGAAGCCTACGGATGAAAGCGGATGGAAGCGGATAGACACCTCCAAAGGGGTTCCAGGGAGCAATGTTTCAAAGTGATGCATAGTGGATGAAGCGATGCATCACGTACGGCCGTAAAGGAAAGAAAGGGGATGCCACGCGGGATTATATCGGGATGCAAAGCGTTCACGTGCGCATTGCGGGGAATAAATGAATTGCGTCAGCTCCGCGGATATAAAAGGATGCAGCACGCACGCAGTCAGCATACAGCGGGAAAGACGTGCTGGCCAGATACATCTTAGCAGGAACACCATGGTTCGTCAGTCAGGCAAGAAAGAGGAAGGCCCGTGCCTACTCATTCAAGCCCTGGCAAGGTGAAGAAGGCCAGAACCAGGCATTCCCACCGCTGGCACTGATTCTGAAGCTGCTGCTGCTGCGGTGGACCAAGCCCCAAGGCCCATCAAAGCCTGCTGCTGAAGGCCCTGCTACTCAAGCCCCTAAAGGCCCTGCTGCCTCAAGCCCCTCGAAGGCCTGTGCTCAAGCCCCTGAAGGCCCTGCCTCTCAAGCCCCTGAAGCCCTGCTTGAAAGCCCCTGCCAGAGGGAGGAAGAGGCAAAGGGAAGGAGAACGCAGAGAGGAAAACAGTACACCGGTTTCCAAGGAGCATGAGGATGAGGTGCTGGAATGGCTGAGGAGGAATGAGTACATCTGGAAGAAAGGCCACAGACTGCTATCGGGACCACCAAGAAGAGCAGCTTGAGAGACAAGGCAGGAGAGCCCTTGGGGTACACTGCAGAAGTACTTCCTTTTGGATGGCGGAAGCACATGCACACCGGTATGCGGCAAAGCTACACCTCAAAAAAATCCGGGCAGGCTTACTGTAAGTCACTGACCAGCGAGATGTACGTATAGCAGTGCACGCTTGCCTGGAGGTGAGATTCCGCACTGAGGAGCAGCCCCCTCTGAGACCCCTCTCCCTCAGACAGCACCACCTAGGACAGCCAGTTCCTCTTCAGCCCAGGAGCCAGCTACCCTGATCCAGGAGGTTGTCTTCAAGGGCCCACAGCAGAGACCCCCCTGACCAGCTGCACTCCCACATGCCAGCGGGACTTGGAGGATCCATGGAGGAGGACGCCCTGCTGTCACAAAATGGAGGAAGAACCAGCAGTCACCAGAGACCAACCCACCTCCAAGCTCCAGAAGATGCAGGCAGAGAGGCAGACTGGATGGCCAGGGGACCACAGTGTGCTGTTGGAGATCAGGACACAATGAAATACCAGCAAAGAACTTCTTTCTCAAGCTTGGTCCCTTGGACAGAGCATCCTCGGGGCCGGAAACTTCATCACCTACGTGAGCCAGACCCTGCAGGGACCTGCCTGAGGCCCAGTACCAGGTGATAAAGCAGAAGATCACAGCACTTCTGCACAACCCTCAAGGCCACAGCTGGAAGCCTGCTCCTACCCAGTCCAGGTAGCTCCTTCCACCCCAGCCCTTCCACCGGCTTTTTCAACAGCCCTTCTCACCTACCAAGGCTACGACTACCAGATTCCCACAGCACAAGCAGAACTCCCAGGTCCAGGCCCAGGCTTCATCGGATGCCACAAGACTCCAGTCCTCACCCGCTCAGACCAGACAGCCCCACTTACACTCCTCCTTCCTGTACCCCACAGCCAAGCCCCGTTCAACGGACAATCTGTCATCAGTCTTGGGCCTGACATCTCAAAGTCCTTGATGAAGCTCTCAAACCTCACGGACTGGTTCAGCTCTCGGATAGCTTCTTGAACATACCATGACCTGTTGTAACCCTCGGGCCAAGACCCAATTTGGCGCCTCAGACCAGCACTTCAAGCCAACAGCCACCTCCACAGTCCCTGCTGCTAACAGCTGAGACCATGGACATGACTCAGAGTGACTCAGGAATAGTGTCACGAGCTGAGTTGTTTACTTGTTAAATTTATCTTGCTTTAAAGACACTTTACTTTGGTTCATTTTGCTTATTTAATACAGTCCATAAATGTTTTCCTAAGAAAGTTTATCTTTGCCTTAAGAACTTAAATACAGTTTATAGTTCATTTTTGCCTTTATTTAATAAAGTCATAAGTTTACCTAAGAAGCTGATAAAGGTTATCTTTGCTTAACCACACTTCGTTTACTTTGGTCTTTTTTTTTTACTTAATAAAGTCGTTGGGTGAAAACTTTGAAAAATGCGTTAGCTTTGCATGCTTGTGGGTAGATAAGGGATAGTGTCGGATAGAATTAAACCTCCAGTGCAAGCATTAGTGGGACTGTAATGGTCCCACCATCCAGCCGATCCAGAATGATTTTCTCCCCCTTTTTATAGAAAATATTCATTGTCTGCTAGGTGTCCTTTCTACATACTCTAGACATACTTCAGAGATCCTAAAATATATACGAGATACATCCCAGATACAAACGTTTTTGGAATACTTTATATACGAGATGCATACGCTTACATCCTTTCTATTTCCGTGCTACTAACGTTGTGTAGACATTCCGTGTACCTTTTGTTTCCTTCCTCTTTCCGTTTTCAGCTGCAGCGGATGTGAGTCGAGAGGATGGCCAGAGTCTTTAGAGAGGATACAGCGGACATTTAACAGATAACGGACATAGAACGTTTGTTGCCTGTATGTGTCACAGATGTACATCGTACGCGGCAGAAAGTTCATCCGTTCACAAAGTTTTGTGCAGCTCAAAACTTCTTCCACGGATGAAATTGCAGTGGACGGATGCTGGATGGATAGAGCGTTTGAAACACGTATGCAGTGAGTGTACAACGGATGCATAGCATTTTCCAATGGATGGCAAACTTTTTTTAACGTTTTGCATCCTCCTTGTATCCGTAAGTGCAGTGGGACCGGGTCTTTAACTGTTGCTTTGTTTAGAAATTTTGGGCTCAATTGTGATCGTAAGCTGAGGACTACCTGTAAAAACAAATCCCCATAGCTTTTCTTACGCTGCAAATTCCATTTAATTTAGAATCTTATCAACTTCCCACATCCTTTCTGTCTTCAGCTGAGGTCATCTTTATTTCAGTATATAATATTAATTCTTAGCCAACAGACTAACAAAGAAAGAGACCACCTAACTGCTTTGACATTTCTTTCATTACTAGGTTTCTGCAAGAACAATTTCATTTGTTTTCTTTTTCAAAGATTTCTTTGACCACTATACCTATAGGTTTTAACACACCATTCATTTAGCAAATTTAAACAATAGAATTGACATGTTATATTTTTAAGTGAGCCTGTTTAACAAGCAAGCACAGCAAAAGCAGCTATGTTGATTTGCTAATGTTTTCTTGTACAATGTGGTGATTCCAGTGAAAAACCTGGCAACTAATACTTGGCTACTAATCACTAACATTACAATGACAAAAAATGAATGTCCATATGGCTCAACAACCAACCCAATCATAGTCGTGAAAATACAATTTGAACTAATTCAAGAAAGGTTACAGAATGTTCCTTGAATTTAAAAAAACACCACCATCAAACAAACATTATACTAGTGTTCTTTATAATTACTCAGCAGCATTAGAATATGAATACAATATATGCAAATACTACCTATCTGCAAAATAAATCATAGCATAACATACTTGCAATCCATATAAATTCTAATTTCCCCATACAAACAAAAATAGGCAGGCTGGTAGCCAAGAACCATGTTTTGCCTCGTCATGTTCTTAGCTTTTATTCCTCTCTTCTTAACATCTTATTCCTAATCTTAAGCCTCAAAGTAACCACATTGCTCAGAATAATTGGGATGTTTCAAATGATGCTATTCAAAACAGCCACAATTTGTTTCACACACAGAACAATCTCTCAAGATGTATTTCTTCCACCAATTAAATTGCTGATTTTATTTTGTTTTTATTTATATCTTAGCTTTAAAAATATAAATTGCCTTATACTAGAACAGTAAAAATAACATATAAATCACATAAATGATATAAAATTTTCTTCTGACAAAGCAACTCATGAAACATATTTTGTTTCATGCCAGAATCCTGTAGGCAGCCATTTCAAGATCAGAATATTTTGAATAATGATTTTATGCGCATGTAGGCATTTTAACATAATAGTTTACACAGTAAGAAGTAATAGTTCTATTTAATTCTACATTGATCGGATCCCATTTCAATTATTGTATCTATTTCTAAGCACTACCCACAAGTTCCACAGATGAGCCAGAGGAAGAGAAGCCAAGTCATATGAATAAGGATTGAAAAAAAAGAAAAAAGTTTCACTTTGCATGGAAAGGAGTGCAGGTGGAAGTGAGGAACGGAGTGGGTGGGTGGGTTATGACAGAACTGTTCAAATACGTGTGTGTGTGTGTGTGTGTCATAAACAAGGTGGTTACAATATGTGCTCCATCATTCCAGAGAATATGACAATGGATTTGAGTTACAGGAAGGATTAGAAACCCTTCTCAACGTTAAGAACAATTTGAAAATCAATTATCTACATGAGCTCTCAGAAATACTTTAATTTTAAATTCTTGCATTGGGCAGGTTTGTTTTTGTGGCCTAAGCAACTATTTCCAATGTTAGGCCCTCATATTTCTCAGCCCTGCCATGCTCACCTCCACTTCAATTCTCTGAATCCAGCTATCTCCTCTATCTCTGTCCATTTGGTCATCCTGAAATCTGACTATTCCAGTTGATCTTCAGCCTCTTCTTCCTTCTGCTGATGAGGTACATCTGTCTGTGCTAAGGCTGTTCCCTTTGATAGGCCTTGTGCAGCCTTCTTAAAGGAGAACAGCCTTGCTGGCAGCATGAAGACAGTGAAGGTCAACAGAGATCAGGGAGAGGATGGCAGGGGTAGGTGATGGCGGAATACAGAATGGCCAGAAGGGCAGAGATCTGAAGAGAAAGGTGGAAAGGGGGAGTTAAATTTGTAAGCTGCAGTAGTGGAGGCTTTCAAGAACTGAATTTTGCTCACATGAACTCAAGTGAGCTGCAATGGCCACAACTTTGAGGACTATTCTTAAATCTCATTCATTCAACTCTTGTAACTTCAAATGGAATGAATTGTGAGGATTACCTGTAGTAATTGAAGCATCAGGTTAGGACCCTATAGTCTAATCCTTTCCTTTTTGTTCATTTGATAACTGTAGATAATTGCAGAATATGAGGGCAACACAACAGAAATAGGTGCCAAAGATCGTTTCAGTTCAGTCAAGTTTTAAGTCAACTAGTAGCATCCTGTAGGTTGGTAAGACTCAAGTTTCTAAAAAATAATACACTTCTTAACACAAAACTTACAAAAAAATCACTTAAGTATAAAATCATTAAAGTTAAAGGGGCCTGTATTTGGAACCTGCCTAGAAAGGGCTTCGTGCGTGTGACTGCTTCTGATGGCAGTCTGCTGAGAGGCGAATGGGCTTCCTTGTACAGTTGGTTGGTCACTGTGAGAATAAACTGCTAGATCAGGTGTGCTGTGAGCCTGATCCAGAGGGCACTGCATATATTTTTCAGTTCTAAGAAACTGAACAAGTTGCTTGGATAAGAAGCTAAATGTTTTCAAAGAAAAACAACAACAAAGTCCAGTTGTCTTTTGAAAAACCAGCATTGGGATAAAATAAAAGAGACCAACAAAATAAGGATAAAACCATTTGCTTTCTGAATAAGAACTGAAGAACTGCAAAGCCCCCTGCAATGAGAAAATAAGGAAGATCTTGGTCCCCTCTGACCCAGATGGGTGAGAGCCAGGAAGGAACAGGAAAGATGTAAGAAAGGGCGGGGGAAGGCTGTAGGACATTGGAAAAAATGTTGGTTAGGTGTATCTTCTTTAGGTGCTGCGATTTGACATTGGGAATGGGACTGGATAGCTAAAGAGGGCAAAGATAAAAGGAAGAATGGCAATAGTAGGCAGTGAAAATCTGCAGGAATACTTTCATTTTAAGAGAAGACAGATTGGCACAACACCAACCATAAGAACCTCCATTCTCACCCTGACCCAACCATACAGCAACATGCCCGCTCCCCTGTACTCCACACAGAACTCAAAAAACGTCCAGACAATAGAGAGAAGGACCAGTACATTGACTACCATGCTGACTGGAAGTAAGTCACACTACCCGCAACTCAGCTTTAACCTTCAACCACAACCCTACTTCAACCAATCCACTATCATCCAAGACTAGACACCCACACCCCTAACTACCTCAATTCCAACTACAGCTGGCCTTAAATGCAAGCTACTCAATGAAAGAAGCCTTGTGAATAAAATACCTGAATTACCTGAATTTCTCCTCTTGACTAAATAGCGCCAAATTTGACACACCCCTATTTGTCTGTGAAACATGGCTCAACGCATTTCTCCCTGAGTCCATTACCACAGTAAGACTTATCATGTTTACCAATCAGATTCACGAAATTGTTAGAGGAGTGTTTTTGCTATCCTCTATAAAAAAGTCCTTACATCTAAAAAACATCCAAGTTACCCAGGAGCGTTGCCTCTTCTGAGACCATCATCTGTGAACTACTCTTTAAATATCACATTTTGATTTTACTTGATTTATGACATCAAACATGTAACAGACGCTAAATTCCACTACTACAATGGGCAAACATGCTGCCCATTATGCTTGTTTATCTTTCTTGTGCAGCTTCAATCGACCTTCAATTATTAACGGATCCTAAATGATATGTACAACTGAATCCATACATGCAATCTTCTACAATGCTGTTACAAATCTGGGACTGGAACAACTAAGTAACCAACAATACTAGACTTAAGAAAATGCCTCGATCTTCTGCAATAGTTTGAATTTAATTTACGGAATACAAATTAAAGAACCCTTTTCCAATAGTGACCAAAATATGATTGACTTTGTCTCAACATACGCCCAACAAAAATCATCACAATGATGGAATCCCCAATTATAACTTCAAAAAAGGCAACTATGGATCTTATAGGCAATGATCTCTCATCTCTTGATTGCGCAATCTCTATTCACTGGATGCAATACTGTTGAAGACCATTACAACATATTTTTACTTGAAGTCAAAAGAGTCATCAAACTATATAACAACTCCCCCCCCAAAAAAAAAACAGATTACCCCATAACAATAAGGAAACTTCAATCCAAAAAATTGGAAAACTCTGCGCGGAAAAAGAAATCTGGTCACATTGACAGCTTCAAAAGCCAATACAAAAAATTTATGCACCAGATAAAGACTGAATGCACCAATTATAACATTAAACAAGAGGAAAACCTTTCTATGCAACAATTCCATCCATGCTTTTTTACAATTTTGTAAACAACAAACAAAAGACTCAAGGTCCATCCCCACCCGATAGGACCTAATGGTAAAGACTGCCAATGACGACACTATTAAACCAACATCTTTAACACATTCTTTGGCTCAGTATTGTTAAACAGCAATGGATCATGCCCAGTATTTCTAGCTGAACCACAGAAAACTACAATGATCTAACACATATAATTTTACAGAAGAATATGTTGAAAAGCACTACGCAATCTAAAACCTTCTCTATCGATTGGATTGGACGGAATATGTGCCTACTTCTTAAAAAAGCTATCCACTGCCCACAGCAGAACCTCTAAGCATAATCTCTGAAAAATCTTTCAGGACCAGCTCCTTGCCTAACCTGATGGTCACAAGCCACGGTCATCCCCATCTTCAAAAAGGAAGACCCCAGCCAGTTGAAAATTACAGACCAATCTCCTTTTGCTGCGTCACCTTAAGGCATGGAATCAATTATTGACCAATCCATGATCTTCCACTTAGAGACAAACCAACCTATTCTCTAATAAAAAAAAATTGGTTTCAGAAGAAAACTATTCTGTAATCTGCAACTCTTACACTGTAAAAACATATGAACTACACAACTTGATCAGGGCAAAACAATAGACACAATCTACATAGACTTCTGTAAAGCCTTTGATTGAGTGGTACACGACAAACTACTCTAAAACTAAACCTTATGTATCTCTGGACAGCTGCATAACTGGATTGAAGCATTCCTGTCAAACAGACAACAAATGGTCAAAATTGGGAGTGGTCTATCAAACTCTGTACCTTCAATAGTGGTGTCCCCAAGGCAGTGTTCAAGGACCAACTCTCTTCATACTCTACATAAATGACCTCTGTGATCATATGAAGAGCAACTGAGTTCTTTTTGCTGATGATGTAAACTGTTCCAATACCACAGACAATACTGCTACCCTTCAAAAGATCTTGACTATGTATCAGAATCGTCAAACAAATGGCAACTTCAAATCTCAACAAATAAATGCTCTGTCTTACATACTGGCAAACAAAAATCAGAAAATAAAATACAAGCTGAATAGTCAAGACTTTGTTGATGATCCAAGCTCTGTAAAGGACCTTGGATACCCATCTCTAAGGCCCGGTCCCACTGGCCGACAGATGCAAAACATATGCATAAAGGACACAGCGGATGAGCAAAATTTCGGGGGTGGCTCCATCCATTGTCATCCGCTCCAAAAAGTGGCAACAATTTGCATAAACAGAACGGAAAAGAACGGACGTGGGTAGTATGTAGCAGGGATGTTAAACGGATGTTCATAGGAAGCCTAGCGGATGGAAGCGGATGATACCTCGAAGGGGTTCCGGGGATAATTGCGAAGCGGACGCATAGCAGATGAAGTGGATGCATCACGTATGCCTAAAGGAAAGAAAGGATGCCGCACGGATGTATATCGGATGCAAACCATTCACTGTGCATCCTTTCTATTTCCGTGCTACTAACAATTATAGACATTCCATGTACCTTTTGTTCCTCCCTCTTTCCGCTTTTCAGCTGCAGCAGATGTGAGCTGCCAGGATGCCCAAGGATGCAGAGATGATACAGCAGACATTTAACAGATGATAAACGGACATAGAATGTTTGTTGCTCGTATGGTGCGGATTTACATCAACACGGCGGAAAGTTCATCCGTTCACAAAGTTTGTGCAGCTCAAAACTTGCGCGGATGAAATCACAGTGGACGGATGCTCGACAGATAGAGCGTATGAAACACGTATGCAATGAGTACACAATGGATGCATAGAATTTTCCAATGGATGGCAAGCCTTTTAAAATGTTTTACATCCTCTCTGCATCCGTAAGTGCAGTGGGACCGGCCTTAAGTGCTAGAGCCACTGTAACTACATAGCCCAAAAGGCATTAAGAGTTGTTAACCTAATCCTACGTAGCTTTTCTCTGGTAATATCACACTTCTAACTGGAGCATACAAAACATTTGCTAGACTAATTCTTGAATACAGCTCATCAGTCTGGAACCCACATTACGTATCTGATATTAGCACAGTTGAGAAAGTCCAGAAATATTTCACAAGAAGAGTTCTCCACTCCTCTGCTCATTTCAGAATACCTATGCCACCAGACTTGAAATTCTAGACCTAGAAAACCTTGAATTACGCCGTCTTCGGTCTTATCTAAGTATGGTGTATGTTAAATCATACATTGCAATGTCCTACCTGTCAATGAATACTTCAGCTTCAACTGTAACCACACAAGAGCACACAATAGATACAAACTCAGGTTAACCGCACCAAACTTGATTGCAGGAAATACGACTTCAGCAACAGAGTGGTCAATGTCTGGAATATTCTACCTGACTCTGTGATTTCTTCCCCAAACCCCCAAAACTTTAACCACTAGACTGTCTACTATTGACCTTCCCACCCCTTCCTAAGAGGTCTGTAGGGGCGTTACATAAGCGCATCAATTGTGCCTACCGTCCTTGTTACCTTGTCCTATTGTTTCTTTTATTTTTCTTATATGTACCCATTTCATGTATTCATAACTATGTATATACTTATACCTCTCATCTTGTAACCAATTGACAAATCAAAATAACTAAAATAAAAATAAATAAAATTTTAAATCCTGAATTAAGGTATCCTAATTTTTAAGAGAAGTCCATTGATGCAAGCCTCAGACTCAGACTGATGCTTCCGAACATCAGATCTGTATATAATGAATCTAATTTCATTCGCAATTAAATTATGGAGTACACACTTGGCTGGATGAACAAAAGGAAATATCTCTCACCAAGATCTGCATGTACTGACAAGAAAATAGTGATGTGATATACCATTTTACAATACATTGGTTCCATTCCTATAGGAGTGGATTCAGTTGGAAGTGACAGTGGGAGAAAGCTGAACATTCCATTATAGGGTTCTCCAGAGTTCGACACTGTCTCCTGTGTTGCAAAATATCTAATGCAGTCACTGGAAGAAGTTCATCTGAAGGCTTGGGTTGAGACATCTTCAGTATGCTCATGAAACCTAGCTAACAATTTTACCCTATCATGTGGTTTGTTGGATTTTTATTTATATGAATCCAGTCAGTTATAAATGGTTCAACAAGCTACTGCTTAGCAAAGTATGCTTTTGTCTTAAAAGTGAATTCAGATAAAGTAAATGAATCCAATCATCTATATGCCTATCTTCTTAGCAACTATTTTACAGTCCTGATCTTTTGAAGCACAGATGGTATGTGAAATGAATACATTTACGCCTATTTAAAACAAAATAAAGCAGACCTCTATATGCATCAGGATTAAGGATCCCTAATAAAATAAGCCCAAGCTATCTCTCCTACAGATTTAGACTTGTGATAGATATTTGTCAAGAAATGTTACTTTAGTCATATACTCTGTAAATGTCTTACTCATGTACCTGGTCAGTTGGCAAAACCAGTTTGTATTCAATATTTAGGCACAATAAAAACATATTGCACTATTACATTCAAGAATTATTTTTGAATAAACATACTGATTAATAATTAAACTGTTAAACTATCTATACATCCTGCCTATTTTAAAACTTATTTTGCATACTTGGGGGGGAGATCACATTCAGAACTGCAAAATACTGATCTAGAGAATGAATAGCTAGAATCAAAGAGAATAAATAAACTTACTGTGGTGAAATGAAGGTGAATATATATGTGCATATTTTTGCAAGATACAATCTGGGTCCCAGCGACCAGTCCAGATTGGATTACTGAGGTGGGTTCCTGCAACTTCCGGGCCAATTATCTCTAAACATGTTTTTGTAAATTATTGCTTAAATATCTAAAGCTTTCCCTGACCAGCTGTTGCTGGCCCCATTAACTAACATTTATATGAACTAAAAACTATCAATCCATTTGAACAATAGGTATGTAAATCTAGATTAGTAAATCTAAATTACTGGAAACCATTTGCCAAAATATATTTTCAAGAGTCTAACCTCATTTGGATCTTTCAAGAAACATAAGCATCAACTGTTCTCCTTTGAATGTATTTATAAAAATGTCCATTAGAATATGATATATCTGAATCTTCTGAAATACATGTACAATTTAATAACATTATTAAGATAAATGTTGCAACACAAAATCTATTTTGCAAATTATGCACTAAACATAACTTTTAGCTGCATCCAGATACATGTTATTTAAAAACAACCCCAGTTGTACAATTCATATCGTTAAACTGGAAGACTAAAAAATCTAATGTCATGGGATGTAAGTAGACAATTGTACCCATGGCACACCTGCAAATTTCTCATTTCCAATCTGTAATACAGCCTTTCAAACAGTATTAATGATTAGCAATCCTGGAGAATCATATACACATATTAATTACCATTACTTTTATCTTTCTGATGTCTTACAATAACATGTAATTTTTGTATAGATTTAAAAAGAAGAGTCTAGATCAGACATGTACAACCTTTGCACAGCTAGTAATGAGGCCCCACAAGACCCTCCCCCAAATGAATTTTGTTATTTATATCCATTAACTATATTATATATTTTATATGAGGCCCAGGCAAACCAAAAGGTTGGACATGCCTGAGCTAGATCTAAGGGTTATGAAAGTTGGTGGAAACAGATTGGAAGAAATGAAAGATATTTTTAAATCGCAAAAATGTTGCAGATTAATCTAGTTTCCCAAAAAAATCTATTACTGCAGAATATTCTAAGTTTAAAACTGCTACATTAAAAAAAAACCATTGTTTTGGAATGTCATCCTTTTCACCTGTAATGGATATGTAATTGCTTCAAAACCCTCAGTAATTAGAAATATTGTGATATTTTCACTATTCCTCCAGGTTTCTAATTTTGTTGCTAGTATAACTACTGTATTAAGCTTCTGTCTGTGTAAAGCAAAAATCTCACAGAATTATTACATTCACTCTGGTAGTAAGACATCTGGGCATTGTTTCTCGCTTTAGAATTTGGTATGTGGTGTTTGAAAGAGGTTCCTTTTTCATGTAGAGTAGAAACCAACAGAACAGGAAGAGTTATTGCACCAGACCTCTATTTAATCTCAAATTCTATGTGTAAAGCAAGGAACGGAAACAAACGTTTGAGAATAAGAGTTTTATTTGTAGTTACTAAAGTAGGCTGCTTTACATTTTCATTTGTACTGTTTGTGGTTCTGTCCTGCAGCATCTGCCAAAAAGCAACCTGACGGAATATAGAATTATAAATGCACACACATATGCATACGTATTCTCATTAATTCCAATCTTTAAAGAGTTTAAAAAAACAGATATACAACATTGTGAGATACACACATATACACATACACAAAACATCAGCAAATGCTGCGGGCCCAATTGGCAAAAGAAAGCTCAGGACCGTATTGGTTGGAAATGTGGAAGAGGCCCTCATCCTGCAGTTGATCGACAGTGGCTAAAATGTTGGTGAATGAATATATATGTGAGATATATATATATATATCTGTTTGCCTGGCTAGTGGTGTGGAGATTTTTTTGTTTGTGAGTGCAGGCTTCCAAATGATTGACAGTCTGGTGGAATCATCTCTTCTATTCATGCTTTCAGGTCTTTTTTCAATCTCTATGGCTTCTCTGATGATTCTGTGGCTGGGGTTTTCTATAGTGGCTAGGGTTTTGGTGCCATTGAAGTCAATGCTATGACCTCTTACTTTCATGTGTTGAACTAGTGAGGAAGTGTGTTCCAGCTTTTTTTACTGCATTTTTGTGTTCATCTAGGTGGGTATTTATTCTTCTATTGGTCTGTCCAATGTATGTGGCCAGGCATGATGCACAGGGGACTTCGTATATGCCTTGGCTTTCCAGGTACATACATACATATACATATATATTAAAATCATACACACACACACGCTTGAAGATACTGACAGATTGAATTAATACTAACACCTGTTCACTTTTTAAAAAAGACTGTTGAATTAACTAATCCTAATTATACTTCCTGAATTCTCTAAATATCCTCAGGTGACAATTTATTTTTGCTATGAGATATAAATTTTGGCTGAATAGTGTTTTACCACGGCTGTTAATAAGAAATTTAAGATTCAATTCCAGTAATTCCCCAAAGTGTGTTCATTTGCTCTAACTTACAAATGTGCATATTTTTACCAAAGGGAACTGGTTTGCTGGTAGATCATCCTTTTATAAGAAATTAATCCAGTAATGCAATCATATTTATTGTACTGTGCATTCAGGACAAATGACCAGTAACATATAACTAATACAGGTAGCCCTTGACATATATGTTTGTTTAATGACTGTTCAAAGTTACAACAGTACAGAAAAATGTGACTTACGACTGTTTTTCACAATTATGTCCTTTGCAGCATCCCCAAGATCATGTGATTAAAATTCAGATACTTGGCAACTGGTTCAAGTGTATGCTATGTCCCAAAGTTACATGATCACCTTTTTTGACTTTCTGACAAGTGATCAATGAGGAAGTCAGATTCACAACCACTGGGTTACTAACTTATCAACTGCAGTGATTCACTTAACAACTATGACAAGAAAGTTCATAAAATGGGGGAAAACTTCACTTAACATCTTACTTAAAAGAAATTGTGGGCTCAATCATGGTCATAAGTCGACCACCTGTAGTACGAGACTACCTGTACTCAGCAGGAACTGGCACCAACATTGCATATAGACAGATAACACATCAAAAGTCAGCTCTCCAACAGTTCTAATGGGAGAAAACTCTGAACCCTACTGTAAGATAGTTGTCAACATCTAGGAATTGTTGAATTCTGAAAGGTGATTTGGAGCACACATAGGTGCATACAATGTACCTGCTCTTATTTCCAGAAATCAAGCATGTCTTTTTGTGGCATTGTACAGCGACTTTCTTTTTAAGAAGCTGATGATAGATAAAACTTGGGTATTTCTGCATAGTTCAAATCATCTTTTCTCCTTCAAATCTGGATCACTGCACAACCCCAGTGAATACTGCTCTGCTGTATGAATGTGATTAGGTCAGTCAGTCATGGATGGTTAATAGCTTAAACATGCAAGCGATATTAGATTACAATATCAGAGTTCTAAATCACAGAAACAGCCTGCAGGAACAAAGGGTTCTGGTGCAGCTCATTTTCATACAGGATGACAATATGTTGAACAACAGAGAAGCAACTGATTCTTCTTCCTCACTGCATGTAGAAGCTAAAAGCATCTGCATGTTGAAGAAACTCTACTCTGATTTTATGGTCACAGGAGTACAACATTTATTCAGGTCATACACTTTTTTCATAAAATTTAGATCCAAGTTATATATCATCATCTTCTTAGCGTTATTCCTGCAGGTTCAGGGTCTGCTTACATGAAAATATATAATATGGGCAAATTATCTATTATAATTGCAACATAGGTTGCAAATAGTATCTTTGGCAATTTATTTTTTTAAACAAACTGCATAAAGAATATGAAGAAGTATCTCACATCACTTTTAAATTTAGTTATTATTTGTATTTTATCAAGATTTATAGGAAATGATTGGTCTAAGTTACACGGAAAAATGAAAAAACCAGGCCCCATTTATCTTCTTCACAAATTATTCACCCAGAGCATCAGAGATGGACAGCTGAACACATAAATCTAAATTTGACTTCACCTACTCTGTTGTAAGTTATGGTTCATTTTAATCTTTTTTTCAATGAAGAAATCATGATTGTCTAGTTTTCTGAGTTGCTGCCAGTAGACCTGCAATGGCTAGATTTGGCATATTATTTAAATTGGATTCATGGTTGAAATTATATTTAAAAAGCAGACCCATGTTAGATGCCGCTTATTACGCTTGCTTAGTCTGACCATAACTCCTATGTCATCTGGAATGGAATAAAGATTATCCATTATTTCTCAACTGTTTTTTCACCACTAAAACAAATCAAAGGAAATAAAAAAAAAAGCCCAAGCTTTGTTTACATGTTTTGTTTAACTCAATATTTACACAATAGGCTTGTTTTTTTAACATGCCAAAACAAAGTCTATGTTCACATAAAATACAAGGCTAAGGTCTGATTATTAGCTGATCAATAGTCCAGTATGTCATTGGAATACAATGAATGAGTAGTAATTCTGACCTCAAATCAGGCTGTCATTGCTCTTTTCCTTTTTTTCTCTTTGTAAAATGAAAACCCAGAAGGATAACTTATCAGCTAGGGACCATTAGAACAACAAACCATTGGAGCATTTTTTCCCTGCTATCTGGAAAATCATCCATAGATAAATAACCACTGTCAATAATAAGCACAATTTAGAATTTTAAATGTTAGGTTAAATGTTATTAACATTAAATATTAAATGTGCCTAAACCACATCCAAGTTACATTATGCTTAAAGCCAACATGAACTAATTAATTTTTAATGAAATTTTGCAAAGAAGTTTCAGTTAATTCTTTGGAATTTATTTTAACAATGTGCAAGATCAGACTGCCAATTAAGCTGACTGACAGTTCTTTTTTGACTAAAAAGTACAGTTACATTGTTACCTGATCTGCATTTTAAGCAGCTTTGTTCCTGTTATGCTTCCCAATCAAATTTTAACACTGCCACCTTATTGCCATCTGATCTAATTATGTAAATACATTTTAATTAAAATTATTTTTTTAAAAAAATGAATGTAATTGTTAATCTTTGTTTAGCATATCTTCTGAGAAAGAAATATTATGAAGATAGCAATATATTAACTTCTGTTACATACCCCACGCTGAACAGAAAGTACTTTTCAGTAATGAATTGTGAGAATGCTCATTCATCTTTATAGACATTGTACTTATTAAACTTTGAAAGATCCTGGACATTTTCACAACTGAATAATTCAAAATATTGTCTGAGTAAAAAGTAACATAAGCACTATCATACCTACACATTCTGTATAATTAAAGCCATATTTTAAACTCAAATAAGTCACTATGAATATTAAGTATGCAATAGTCACTAAAGTTTTAATCCAATACAACTTACTTAGCTATATACTAACTGAACACAATTAGGCTTACTTCTGATAAAATCTGAAAGTTGGTATTGGTAGTTCAAGTATTCTTTATAGTCACCAATAGAACTTTCAAAATATACAGGAAATCTATTAATGTCACAGACAAGTTATTTTTACTGTTAAAACAAGTTGACTTGGACAGAATGTAAATTTTAAATAGAAAGCAAAATACATAAAGAAATCACACACGCACACACAGAGTGGCATAATTATTTTGGAAATAATCTGAATTTTTCCTTGTCTGGCAGCAAGAAGATGTTACACCTAAGAAAAAATATGTTTCTTTTATAATGATTATTATACGACCCAGGCTTTTATTTCAGACTTTCAACAGAACCGTCCATTTCAATAGCGTTTGTTCTGTTTGTTCAAAACTCCAGGGTAATAAATAAGTACAGGAGAGATGAAGAAGATAGAATCAACCAGTTTTACCAGTGTAGACTGAATGAGCAAGGACTTGTACAATTTCCTTTTTATTCCAACTCATTTGCCAACAGCAGCCATCCTAGGTTCTTAAGAAAAGCAATATATTAGCATACAATTCACTCTGTTCCATCAAGTTTTTAGGGCCCACTACTGTACATATTCCTACTACTTAGTAGGAAGCCAAACTCACAACCGAATAGCGCTGAAGCTAAAAAAGCAAGGATCCCCGAATGGTGAAAGGGAACAATCCGCGGTTCAAACCATTGCCACAAAAGAAAAACAACTTGCCCGATCGATGGGCTGGTTTTCCAATATTGGAAGCAAGGTGTGCGTTTCATCTCCAGCAGTGCGGAAGCGCCCAAGAGGCTCAACCATTACTCTGACTGGCTGCAAAGCAAAAGCTGTTCTACTGGAAGCCAGTCAACTCTCCTCCTTGAAAACTATCCGGCCGATTAACCGGTTCAGCGCAGGCCAAGAGAGGAGCTCGCTTTTACGAACGCCGAACTCAACACTAAGTTTCTTTCTTTTTCTTTTTCTTT
Source organism: Laticauda laticaudata (assembly GCA_004320025.1). Taxonomy (NCBI): domain Eukaryota; kingdom Metazoa; phylum Chordata; class Lepidosauria; order Squamata; family Elapidae; genus Laticauda; species Laticauda laticaudata. The sequence goes on from BHFT01030935.1 coordinate 38,042, forward strand.
TTTTTTTCCCTCACGTGTTGCGCCCGCGATTGCTGCACCTGCGCCATGTGCCTCAGCTTTTCAAACGCGGCTTTCCTCCCCTCCCTTCGCTTACCAACGGTAGCAGCCTTCGCTTGCCTCCAGGGTGAAGTTAATCCTTGCGCTCCGAGAGAAGGGCAGCAATACTTTAGGGATGTTGAGTTTGGAAGGCGCCGCGGCCCAAGGCAGGAGGAAAAGGAGCCAAAGAGACGCTCCGGGCGCGGAGAGGGCGGCTGTCATCCTCTCGGCAAGCTGCGACGGAATCCCCTGTCTCGAAAAAACAAAAAACAAAACAAAAAAAAAAAAACCCGNTCTCGAAAAAACAAAAAACAAAACAAAAAAAAAAAAACCCGGAGTCCGGCGCGCTTTTCTCTCACGCTTCTTCAAGCCGAATGTAAAAAAAGACGAGCCGCTTCAATTGCGGCACTTTTACTCCGCCGGGGTCCTCCGTAGGGAATTAGCCACTTGGCGTTGCTTCTTCGAGGGGACGTCACAGCGCGGGCAAAGCGAAGCGCGGCCCCCTTCGGTGTGAGAGGCGGGCTGAGAAGGACCTTGGCTGCGAGGCGAGAGAACGAAAGCAGCGGTCTCAGGTGCCTCAGGCTGACTTCGCTGAACAGCCGCTGGGGACACTGCAGCCGCTCTTCCGGGCCTCATGGGAGGGAAGTTTTTTTTCCTCGTTACTTTCAGTAACCGCTAATGAAGCGGGGAACTTGCTTTTTTATCACAGACCGCGATCGGGAGGACTGCAAAACAGGGAGCGTAGAAGAAGGCTGTCGAAACTGTTTCCCGGGCCCACATTTCCCGTTCTGAACTGTACTAATTTTGTGTGAAAGGCATCGCAAAAGTTGATAACATGAAACTGCTTGGATTGATTTTTGGTTAAGCCAATCTGAATGGGGTAATTTAATTTTTCTTAATCACGTCGCCCACAACTATAATTTTATCTCCCCGTAAAATTGCATTATAATCTTAATTTGACTTCATGTGTTTTGATTTATAAACTATGGTTTTTAGTAAGATAAGCAGATTGCAATGGGCAGACTAAATCCTCTGTATGCTTGCCATACCAATGCACTTTAGCTACATTGTTTAATTTTGACAGCAAAAACTGGTGGCAGTTTAAAGCTTCCTCTTTCAGTTTCCCACAAATAGAAATAATGAAAAAACTTTCTTATACTTACTCTTTTGCATAATTGCATTACTTTTACCTCCCTCAAATGCTAAATGTGATCCTAATAAAATTAGGATCCCTATATTCTGATTATTCAGCAAAATATGATTTAGCATCCACCTCATCACTGCTTAGCTCTACCATAGTAGAGCTACTGTTTTCCTTGTCAAAAGGTCCACAAAGGAACAGATATTCTCAATAAATAAACAGTTGTGGAAGAAGATAACTAAAGGCTACATCCCATAGGCCGATGGACGCAAAACGTATGCATAAAGGACACAGCGGATGAGCAAAATTTCGGAGGTGGCTCCATCCGTCCAAAAAGTGGCAAGAAATTGCATAAACAAGAAGGAAACGAACAGAAAAGAACGGACATGGTAGTATCAGCGGATGTTAAACAGATGTTCATAGGAAAGCCTAGCGGATTGAAGCGGATGACACCTCCGAAGGGGTTCCGGGGAGAATTTCAAAAACGGACGCATAGCGAAGGGGGCGGATGCATCACGGACGTCATAGGGAAAGCAAAGCGGATTGCTGCGCGGATGGTATATTGGATGCAAAGCGTATCACTGCACTGCGGGAGTATGAATTGCGTCAGCTCCGTGGATATAAAAGATGCAGCGACAACATGCAGTCAGCATTCAGGGCAAAGACATGCTGCCACATACCATCTTGAAGAAACAACCATGTTCGTCATCAGGGAAAAAGGGGGAAGCGATGCCGACACATTCCCAACCCTGCAAGGAAGACAGAACCAGCATCCCACCCTTGGCACTGACTCTGAACTGCTGCTGGCTGCTGCTGCTGTGGTTGGACCAGCCCCAAGGGCCTTCATAAGCCCTTGCTGCTGAAGGCCCTGCTGCTCAAGCCCGTGAAGGCCCTCTGCCACAGCCCCTGAAGGCCCTGCTGCACAAGCCTGAAGGGCCCTGACTGTCAAGCCCTTGAAAGGCCTTGCTGAAGCCCCTGCCAGAGGAGGAAGGGCAAAGGGAAGGAGAAGGGAGAGAGGAACAGACACCATTTCTGAGGAGCATGAGGATGAGCTGCTGGAATGGCTGAGGGGAGAGATGAGTCCCTCTGGAGAAAGGGCCACAGATTCTATCCGACACAAAGAACAGGCCAGCTGGAGAACAAGGCAGAGAAAAGCCTAGGGTACACTGCAGAAACTCTGGCAATGGGCTGGAAGCACATCACACCTGGTATGGGCAAGCTACACCTCAAAAAATCGGGCAGGCGCTCTCAAGCTGCACCACCGGAAGATGTACGTCATGGCCAAGTGCAGTTTCCTGAGAGGGTGAGATCTGCCACCAAAAGGAGCAGGCCCCTCTGGAACCCCTCTCCCTCAGACAGCCCACAGACAGCCAGTCCTCTTCCACAGGAGCAGCGAGCCTGTCAGGCAGGTGTCTTCAGAGGGCCCCATGGCAGAGACCCCCCCCCTGACAACTGCACGTCCCCATGCCGGCGGACTTGGAGGTCTCCCTGTCCACAACATGGAGGAGAGGCCAACTCACCCCCACCCCCACCACAGAGGCCAACTCACCCCCACCCCCAGCCTCCACAGGGATGCAGGGCAGAGAGGCAGACTGGAGGCCAGCACCACATTGCTGTGCGAGATCAGGGATTACCAATGAAGGACCGCACAGAACTCTCTCTCAGCTGTCCACTTGGAAGAGCGGATCCTCGGGCTGCCACACCTTGCATCACCTACGTGAGCCACACCCTGAGGGACCGCCTGAGGCCCAGTACCAGTGAGAAGGAGAAGATAACGCACTTCTGACAAACCCTTTCAAGGCCCAGCTGAAGCTGCTCCTTAACCCAGTTCTCAGTATGCTCCCCACCCCAGCTCTTCCACGGCTTTCAACAGCCCTCAACCGTACCAGGCTACAACTCCAGACTTTCCCACCGCCAAAAAAAACAGTCCTTCCAGTCCAGCCCAGCTGTTTCAATTGCACGCCAACAACTCCAGCCTCAACGCCAGGCTGCAGAAACCAGACAGCCCACTAACCACTCCTTTCTTCCTCCATCCACACCAGCCAGTCAACAGAACAATCTGTTCACAGTCTTGGCCTCACATCTCAGGTCCTTGATGAGGGGCCTCTCAACCTCATGGGGACTTGAGTCAGCTCTCGGACAGCTTTCTGAACAATACCATTCCCCTGGTTGTACTCTCAGGGCCAACACCCCAATTGTGAACCTCAGACCAGCACTCAAGCCACAGCCACCTTCCACAGTTCCCTGCCCACTTAAACAGCTAGACCAGGACATGACTCAGAGTGACTGAGTTAATAGTGTTAGGAGGACTGAGTTGTTTACTTGTTCAAACTATATCTGTGCTTAAAACACTGTTACTTGGTTCATTTGCTTATTTAATACAGTCATAAAGTTTTCCCAAGAAAGTTTATCTTTGGCTTAAGACACTTAATACAGTTTACTTGGTTACATTTTTGCTTTTTTAATAAAGTCGATAAGTTTACCTAAGACAGTTAATAAAGTTATCTTTGCTTAAGACCACTGGTTCATTTTTTTACTTAGGTAAGAGTGTTGGTGAAAAACTTTAAAAAATGTGTTAAGCCTTGCATGCTTGTGGATAAAAAGATAGGTTTGATGGGACAGATAAACCTCCAGTGCAAGGCCATAGTGCGGACTCTATGGGTCCACCATCCCAGCTGCCACACCATATGGACCTTTATTATCAAATAACAATATTTCATGATCAATACATTTTAAAATAAACAAACTCTTATTAATGCCCTATCATTGTAGGACCATCAACATACCATTGTCACAATCCTCATCAGTGTTATGAACAGGCTTAAGGAAGCAATCCAATTAATCATCTAATCAATCCTTCTTGCCACTCCACTGCTCCAGCTGGGGAGTGGCAGCAGTGTCTCAGGTAGGTTCGCTGCGTTCTGTTGGGCCTTGTAACATCCACAGTGTCGATCAGGTTTTGTCCTACCTTCCATTCACCATGCTCCATGTCCCCATTGCCTTGTTGACGGTCCACAAGTCTGTTTGCAGCACTGTGCGTAGCGGGTGCGCATGGTGAATTTTGTGCAGGATGCAGCAAGGCTTCCACGATACTCCTCACAAGTATGTGCTCATTGCTGCATGGGTGGTGAGAAGTACCTGGAACCTGTTGGTCAGGATGCCAAAAGGCTTTCTCCACCATCCGTCTTCCCTGGACAAGCCTGTACGTGAAATCCTCTCTTCATGGGTGAGGTATCTGGAACTGAAGCTTCATGAGGTAGGTTCTGAGGGAGAAGGTGTTTCATCACCCACGATGAAGTTAGGCACAACTTGTTGGTCATTTGGTAGGGGTCGGATCTGCGGAAAACCCATGATGAGGTTGTGTTCCAGCACATCCTTTGAGGTCACTCGCGTGTATACCTGGCCATCTGAAGCTGACCGTTGCCTGAAAGCATCGATGTAGATGAACTTGTTAGTCAAGCATTCAACTATGGCAAAGAGGATGATTACTGAAGAAGCCCTTGTAGTTGAAATAAGTGGACCCTGAGTGGCGGAGCTTTGCAGGCCCATTGCTTCCCATCTTATGGCTCCAACGGTGGGGGAAAGCTTCACCTCTGCATACCCACGTCTTCTGCAAGTTTTGCTCCAGCCTTGTTCAGTGGTGGCGGCACTTGAGGAGACTCCTTGCAGGTATTCTGTCGGATGATGGCCTGCCACCACTTCTTCTGGACCACTTTGCCTTGATGTGTTGTGTGGCACCCTCCAGGCATACTGCATGTTTCTGTATGTGTTCCAGAGCGCCAGGTGCCGCAGAGTCAGTGCCACCTGGCAGTCCAGGGTCCAGGTTGGGAGTAGAAGTTGTGCCAGGTTGGTCAACCTGGGGTCTCAGACGCTCTACAAGTCCGTCAAACAGTCTGGTGCATCTTCATGAAGTGATGGAGCACCGAGGGCTCTGCATTCCTCAGCCCTCCACCATCAAACTTGGGTCATACCAGTCCAAACTCCATTCTTCTCATGATCCATCCCCATCGGACCCACCACACTCTATGGACGTCTCCTTTCTTCTTCTGTATAAAAGGTGAAACAAGTACTGAAACAGGCGTTTTGGTTCTGGGTGATTGAAATGATCGGCACACCATACGCGACTCTGTCATGAATCCATGTGGGAGCAACAATTTGATGATGTGGACGACCAAGACCAAGCGTTGAAGAGGTCTGTACACCATGGCTGCGTGGACTCATACTGAGATCCAGATGATTTTCTCCCCCTTTTTATAGGAAATATCAGTATGTCTCTATGATCCTTCTTAACGATACTCTAGACAGTACTGCAGGAACATTCCTAAAATATACGAGATACATCCCAGATACAAACGTTTTGTCCATTTAATCCTTAATATACGAGATGCATACGCTTACATCCTTTCTATTTCCATGCTACTAACGCTGTGTAGACGTTCCGTGCACTTTTCGTTTCCTGCCTCTTTCCATTTTTCAGCTGCCAGCGCATGTTGATTGAGGGGATGCCATGAGGATGCTTGAGGAGATACATCAGACGTTTAAATGAGTGATAACAGACCATTAGAACGTTTGTGCCTGTATCTGTCGCGGATTGTAGATCATACGCGGCGGAAAAGTTCATCGTTCACAAGTTTTGTTGCAGCTCAAAACTTTTTGAGGAATGAAATCGCAGTGACGGAGGCTCAAGCGGAATAGAGCATATGAAAAAACACATATGCAGTGAGTACACAACGGATGCATAGCGTTTCCAACGGATGGCAAGTTTTTTTAAAGTTTACATCCTCTTGCATCGTAAGATGTAGTGGGCACAGGGGCTTAAGTCTTATGTAGGACCAAAATTTGTCTTGGAGCCTTTTGCATAATAGTCATCTATTAGAGAGTCATCTATTGCATGATAGTCATCTATTAGAAATCAAGAGCTCCAGTGAAACTTCTTCAGAGCAGAAAACAAATCCAAAAACCCTATTTATATCTTTGATCTATAAGAAGAAGAAAAGAAGAAATGCTTTAAAGCATTGCGGCCTATTGCAAGCATTTTATTTGTAGGTACCTCTATCAGAACATATGGATCTTTTTGTTGAGCAAAAGTGAAACATGCCAGCTTTAATTCTCACTATATCAAGCCAGTTTCTAGGTTAATTTCAAATGCATGTATATCATTCAGAGTTGAGATGGTTATTGGAAGAATACATTCTCAAAGGCTCTAGTCCTTCTGGATGATATTGGCTATTTTAGTTAGGGCGGAATTCATGGTCTGACACAGAAAACACAGAGGCCAAAAATTTCATTGGCAATTGCGTAGGAGGGAGATAAAATTTTTAAGATAATCTGAAAATAGGCAGTTACGAATTAAAGGGCGGGGTAATTTTTTTGTGGACCACCTCAGAATTGCAGATGGCAATCCCTTGGTCACTTTTGTGATTCCCTCAGCCATAAACATGTTAAAACTCTTTCCTTGTATCCCACATCTCTTCAGTGTAGCATCACACTATTTGTTGTTTGAGATTTTTGTTTCAAACTCCAGAATAAATAATTTTCAGGATTTCCAGACAGCATTGGGACTTAAACTGTAAATGGTGGCCCCGTTGTTGTCCTAAGATTCTTGAAGTAGCACTGGAAAAAGTTTTGTATCTCCTACCAAATAGCGTTGGAGACATCTTCTAGAGGTCTTTTCAAATCATGTTGCATTACACAGAGGACAATACATCACGTATGGTGCTTTAAGAGCCTACTTTTTTGTTTGTTGTTATTTAACTTCGATGATTGAAGGTGCTGGAAAAGGTCATCTATCAACATAGAATATAGTTTTCATCAATACACTGATAATCTTAGTGATATATCTTTGCCCCTGGTTGACCAAGTAATGTGCTGAGTCTTTGTCCCAGGTCTGGAGATCATGTGGAGATAATAAGGAATTACTGAAAATACTGCGAAGCCTTACATTCTCCCCAAATTTGGAGAATGCTGGTATTAAAGGGTTAGAACTTAATCATTCCAGGTCCCCCCAAACAAACACTGGCATGTGCACAGTGGTATAGAATGCAATACTGCGAAAAGCTTACTTACTGTGACTGCCAGCAGATACAGATAATCAGAGTTGGAAAGGACCTATAGGTCATCGTAATGATTCTAAGTGTGGGAGCCCACTGTAACTAGATAGCCAAAAAGGCATTAAGAGTTGTTAACCTAATCCTAGGTAGCTTTTTCTCTGGTAATATCACACGACTAACTAGAGGAATACAAAACATTTGTAGCCGCACCATACTCGAAGTAACAGCTTCATCCAGTCTGGAACCGCATTACGATCTGATATTAAACAGTTGAGAAAGTCAGAAATATTTCACAAACAGAGTCTCCACTCCTCTACTTGTTGCAAATTACCTTATGCCACCAGAGTGAAATTCTAGACCAGAAAAAGTAGAAACCTATGCCGTCTGCAAGTCCGATCTAAGTAGAGTACATTAAAATTTATATATTGCAATGTCCGTACCTGCAAGATACTTCAGCTTGAAATACAACCCTTGATAACAAACTTAAGGTTAACCGCCCACCAAACTTGATTCAGAAATATGACTTCAGCAACAGGTGTTGCTCTCTGAATACTCTATAACCTGACTCTGTGGTGTTCTTCCCCAAACGCCCAAAAACTTTAACTTTAACTGTCTTACTATTGACCTCACTCCTTTCCTAACGAGGGCTGTGGGGGCATCGATGAGAGTAGCCACAATCCTTTCTTGTCCCATGTCCTATTGGTTCTTTTATTTCATACATATATACATACATACATTACATACATATCTATACATTAATACAACATACATACATACATACATATGGATTAAGCTTTGTTTGGTATTTTCCCCTTGTCAATTTAGTGTGTTTTAAAGTTGTAGCAACGTTTCAGCAGAAATTCATTGTCTGCCGTCATCAGGCATTGAGTTCGTTGTGAGTTCAGACTTTTATAGTTGTTCAGTTTAATGTTGGGCGAGCTGACTTGCGTGTGCCATAATAGTTTTCTTCATCCTGTATTTTGGAAGTCTTTGGTCTGTGTTTATTGTCCTGAGTTTGCTTTGTCCTGCTTGATTTGGTGTTCTAATATCTTCTGTGTTCATTCCAGGTGGACTTATTCTTCTATTGGTCTCCAGTATGTGGCAGGGCATGCATGCACAGGGGACTTCATATATGCCTTGGTTTTCCAGCCGTAATTTTATTTTTGGGTTTTCTAAGGATGGCTGCTATTTTTCTATCTGTTTTTGAAGGCAGTCTTCATTGATGCGTGCGAGTATCTTACTGATTTGTCTGTCCTCTTATGTAGGGCTAGGACCAGCTTTCCATTGGTCTGTTCATCTTCTAGGTCTCCACTTTCATGTATTCATTACTATGTTTATTCTTTACTGTTATAAGCGCTTGACAAAATAAAATAAAAAAATTTAAAAATAAATAGTCAACTCTCCACCCCAAGCGGGAGGACCCTACACCATTTCTGACAAATGCAGTCCAATCTCTCTTGAAGGTCTCAACTGATGATTTGCTCCCACAAACTTCCGAAGGGCAAGCGTTCCATAAGTTGATCTGTTCTCACTGTCAGAAAGTTTCTTCATTTGCAGGTTAATTTCTTCCTTGTTCAGTTTCCATCTATTCCTGTCCAGCCCTATAGCACTTCAAAAAATAGGCTGATCCCTTCCTCTCTTGTGCAGCCCTCAAATATTGAAGGACGCTATCATGTTCCCATGGTCCTTCCTCTTCACAAGACGAGCCAAGCCCAAGTTCCTGCAACTGTTCATTGTATGTTTTAGTCTCCAGTCCCCTAATCATCCTGGTTGCTCTTCTCTGTACTTTTTCTGGAGTCTTTTATAATGTGGTGACCAAAACTGGATGCAGTAGTCTAGGTGTGGCCTTACTAAGGCAATTCTCAATGGCTCAAAGTTGACTAAGCCTTCCATCATTCTGAGGTGGCTAAAATGAGGACCCAGATTGTTGGAGGCAAGATTCTGACTGTAAACCACTTAGAGAGGGCTATAAAGTACTGTGAAGCAGTGTATAAGTGTTATTGCTATTGTTTTACTCTACAGATTGATAGTGACTGTAATCTCTTGAGAAAGTCTAGAAGGATAGAAATATAAACTCTCATAAGAACTTTTCCCTTCTAGAGAAATTTTAATTTGTATCTTGAAGATTTATAAAATATGTACAATTGATGTTTACAAAAACTTCAGACTTCATTGCAAAATGCCAGCAGAATGAAAAAGATAAGCTATCATTATTAGAATTTGATTGTAGGCAAGGGATTCCAGTACTTCATCAGAAAACATGAAGCAAGACAACATAAATATGAGTTTTGCTGTGTAAAGAAGAAAATATGTAATTGACAAAGCAAATAGAAGTATGTAAATCAAGGCTTTGAAAATCAAATGAGTTGAACTGAAAAATAACTACAACAGTTACCCAGGTTCAAGGTTATTTTACCTGAAAATGTTAATATTTTAAATTTCTCTTCATATGATATGAAGGGTAGGGTAGAAAAACCCTCTCTGCCTAAACCCTTGATGATACATGAAATAAAATATTGTGAAAAGAAATCTCATTTGCTTCACTAAAAGGTGCAAATTTTTCCTCTACAACATTGAAACGTTTTGCTTTCTATTTTGGTAGGCTGTATTCTGTCATTTAAAAAAATATTTAAAATATAGTGGGTGTTTATACACTATGTCTTTTGAGGCTTATTTTCCAGAGAAAAGTATGTATGTATGTATGTATGTATGTATGTATGTATGTATGTATCAATGGTGGGATTCAATAATTTAACAACCAGTTCGCTGCCCTAATGACTGGGTGGGAATGGCTGTGTGGTCATGTGACTGGTGGACACCAACTTGATCGATCTTACCCTGAGGAAATTTCTCCTTAGTCCAACTCACAATAAAATAGCACTGTTCCAATATTTAGAATAGAATGGAATAGAATAACAGAGTTGGAAAGAACCTTGGAGGTCTTCTAGTCCAACCCCCTGCTTAGGCAAGAAACCCTATACTACTTCAGACAAATGAGTATCCCATCTCTTCTTAAAAACTTCCAGTGTTGGAGCATTTACAATTTCTGGAGGCAAGTTATTCCACTGATTGTTCTGTCAGGAAATTTGAGGGGCTCCTACAAAAATGAGGGAATCAATCTATTTTCCGAAGCACCAAAAGGCACAAGAAGAAATAATGGATGGAAACTAACAAAAAGAGAAGCAACCTGGGATTAAGGAGAAATTTTCTAAGGGTGAGACCAATCATTTAATGGAATAGCTTGCCTTCAGAAGTTGTGGGTGCTCCATCACTAGAAGCTTTCAAAAAGAGTGGGGGGAAGTACACCCCAAAAGGACAATGCCAGGAATCACTAAAACAATGCAGAAAACTTAAAACAGCATTCCCCTTTTTTTAAAAAAAAATCAACCCCAAAGCAAATGCAGTAGCTGAGGGAAACTTAAGAGCAGCTAATGCTGCTCATCTTAAGAGCTCAATCTGATTGAAAGCCTGGGTGTGCTGCCAAAAGCCATTAACTCTTCCAACTCTATTATTCTATGTTCTCTATGTTCTTCCAGCTCTGTTATTCTATGTTCTAAATTGGGTGCTTCACAGCAGAAGCAATATAGCTGGCTGGACCACACATACATTACATTCATGGCCTGTATGATCAAGCTGCATCATTGTCCCCTCTATATCTTTCCCCCCAGGAAGAAGCAAGAAGTATCCAACACTACAGCAACTATAAAAGGTTTTGGGGAAACTCCAAGGAGTATCAGCTGATCACAGAAGTATGACTTAATACTCTTTATAATAAAAATGTTTGTAATCTTGTCCTTCTTCCTCAAGGGAAGAGATTAATCCCATCCCTAGATAGGTGATTGATGGGTTTCCCTGCTCTAATCCTGTCAGTTTCTGTTGTTTATTGACTTGATTCAGCGTGTATCTGCTGCATTCCATCTGCAACTGTTAAGTGGTTCATGGCTGTCTGCCGGTAGCTATTAACTGAGGGGAAAGAGAAAAAAACCCCTCTTGCACTTTATTTTTGGTTCTCCAAACTGCACAAGCAATGAACTGGTGAGAACCAGCTAATCCCACCTGTGGTATGTATGTATGTAAAATTTAGCTGTACAGTTTTTGAACTTCAAAAATGGGATTGAAGCTTGCATGTAGTATATTGTTTTACTAAGAATATTTTCTCCCTATCATAATCTAGAAACAATGTGAGAGACTGTGAGTAAATCAGGACCTTTCCTATCAATTGGCAAATATCAGTGTGACTATCATCTATTTTCTTGGTAATGCCCTATATATAACATTCTTTCCTTCTCAATGATTACAGCATGATTATTTTGTTAATTACAATGACTATCTTCAAACTGGGGATGAGCTGGTTCCAGAGCATGGCATTTGGAGAAGTTTTGAATAGCAACATGTTGGAACTGTGTTTTCCCAAAAATACAACCTACCCCAATAGTAAGTCCTAGCTTGATTTTTACATGTGCACCCAATATAAATCCTATCCCCCAAATAATCCCTAATTAAAACCCTGCCCACTCCAAGGTGCACAGGTAACAATTATTCTAGGATAGGGAATGGGGGGCTGGAGCTGCCCCTACTTACCTTCAGATAGTTGCAGCCAGGCCTGCCTTGCCGGCCCATTTCTTCTGCAGCTGGAAAGGACTACAAGGCTTTCCTAAAGCCTCTGTTGCTGATAAGTTGCCTGCCTCAGAAGAAGTTTCTGAAGGCCTCTTGACAATGAAAAGGAGGCGGGGGGCGGGGGTTTGATGCGCGCAGTTGAGGTGAGTCAATGGATGATACCNAGAAGTTTCTGAAGGCCTCTTGACAATGAAAAGGAGGCGAGAGGCGGGGGTTTGATGCGCGCAGTTGAGGTGAGTCAATGGATGATACCTCATGCTTGAAAACAAGACATAGTGGCTTTTTTGGTGGCAAAAAAATATAAGACAAAGTCTTATTTTCAGGAAAACACGAGTGCTACATCCAGTGCTATGGAACTTGTTGGAATAATAATGATAATTCAGGCAAGGGCAGTCTATCTGGGGAGATTATACTCTTATTATATTCTACAAGTCTACCTAAACTAACAACTGACTTGCTTACAAACACAAACCTTTCATTAGTAATTTTAGTATTAATAAAAGCCAGGCATGGAAAGCAGAATCAGTCAAGTACCAATCTTCTGTTATTTAACTCATCTGTTTTCTTCATCAACATGTTGTGGTGGATTGGAACTAATCAGAACAGAATTAGCTTATTATTTAGTGGCTTCCTGACATGAGAAGTCAGATATTTTTTTCCTTAGGTAAGAACTGAAGTATCTCTTCTTAGCTATAATTTGTATTCCAGTGTTTGTGTACTGTACAGATGGGTATAATGCACAGAGCAGTTTTCCATTAGAAAAGCAATAAATGTAGAAACAGATGGTATATGAGCATGGAGACATGGGCCAAGCTTCCCCCATATGATGCACTGCTGATGCGCTGGACTCCCAGACACATACTTCTAAGCCAGAATGGGGGAAAAAGCAAGATCTTTTGATTTGGTCCTGATAACTCCAAATCAGACATAAGATTCAAAAGGTTCCACAGCATAATCTGATCTACATAGTTTATTTGTAGAACCTATATTAAAGTTTTTATAAACTAGTAAGAAAGCATACTGCATTTATATATAATCTTTTTAACTTGGTGCAGTTACAAATATCAGTCTGTATAGTTCACATCCAATCGATTAAGTACAGATAGTCCTCGACTTAGAACAGTTCATTTAGTGACCATTTAAAGTTACAAGGTACTGAAAAAAGCGACTTGTGACAATTTTTCACATTTATGACTATTGCAGCATTCCTGTGGTCATGTGATCAAAATTTGGATGCTTCACAATTGGTACATATTTATGACAGTTGCAGTGTCTTGGGGTCATGTGATCATCTCTTGTGACCTTCTGACAAGCAGAGTCACTTAACCATGTTACTAAGCTAACAGCTGCAGTGATTCACTTAATGACTGGCAAGAAGAGTCATAAAATGGGGCAAAACTCACTTAACAAATGTCTTAGCAACAGAAATTTGGGACTCATTTGTGGTCAAAAGTCGAGGACTATCTAATCATTTAAAGAAAACTTCTTTTTGTAAATCCCCAATGTAGGTTGTTTGAAAGAATAAATAGGTGTATTCATTCAAGTTTGAAATAGTTATCAAATTTTTGATATATTTTCCAAATGCATGTTTTTAAAAGAAATTATGCTTGAACTGAAATAGCTATTTATGATGAAACCAAAATTTGAACTCTTATATATAAACTTCCATGGTTGAATAGCTTTTATTACTTCGAAGACTTAACACTGTTTTTCCCATGTCAGATTATTGTAACCACTTGCAGTGTCACTTCAGGGTCTGAAGCAATCTGGGTCTGCAATTTTCAGATTCCTCTCTCTTGTATTTAAATGGAACTTTGTAACTTGTATTTTACTGTTTAGATATGATTCTATTGAGTGATATGTGCACACACATTTCTGCTGAAATATAAGTAAAAATGTTCAGCTGTTTGTAAGATATCACTCCATAAATATTTTTTTTAATTACTGTAACTGAGGGATTGCCTCTTTGAATTTTCTAATTTTATTTTCTTCACTGCTGTACATAACTAGCTAGCTGATAATTACAGTATTTTTATATTCCATCAAGATTTTAATGGAGAGACCTTATAGGAAAATAGAGCATGTGTTTATGATTTATATTTTCCACTTCTAAATTGTCCATCTATTCATTTTTAATATATTTATAGCCACCTGTCTTTTCATCATAGTATATATGTGCAAGTAAACAGAGTTAACTTGAACAATCAATCAGGTATTTCCCAAAAACTGAAAAGAAGCTGCTAAAATGAATCAAACTGGTTAAATGGGACACCTTTCTTATACTAATTACAGGTTTAACATGGTGTTGGAAGAAATATGCATCTGGTTCAGTTCTAAGCCAGGACAAAGGCAGTGGAGACAAAATGGAGGCTGTAAACTGATTGGAAAGAGGATAAGTTTCTTGATGAAGTGGAACCACCAAGCACATGTGATTCTGGGCAGCTGACTACATAGAGTTGAGAGTGGAAGGTACTTATATCTTCTCTTGGGCTTTGCATTTCAACTTCCTGTTCCTGCACAAGAACATGTATTCTACTGGCTGTTGTCAGACTCCCATGGGGCCATGTACAAATCTGAGGAGTTTGTCTGAGCTAAATTTGGTTGAAGTTTTAACTGCTGGGGATGGTGCAACTGAGATGATACAATGAAGACACTTTGGGCAATTCCTATTGTGGCTGAGGTCTAAGTCTGCCTTTGTTGGATCTTGGGGTATTTGCTTATGAATAGAGCTAGCTATCTCTTAAGTGCTGACATCTGCTGAGGGCTATTAAAATGGTGAGGCTGCTTTCCAAGAGCATATTTCTTCAGCTCTCATCCAGGGAACTATAATACTCCTGTCTTTCTAATATTTCTCAAAATATTTCATTCTAGGAGAGGATGGGTGCTAATTTTCTATAATGGGCAAATGTATATATTTCTTTCATGATATTTCTAGCTCCTGCATTACAGACTATAGGCAGCACATGTTATTATGTTATTAAATGTTATTAAAACAATCATTACAGTAACATTTCTAATGAAGAAAAAAATGTTTCTGTTTGGGCTAAAAGCATTGTGAAATAAAACTCTTCATTAGTTTGTTTGCAGAAAACCAGAGCTGTGAAAGTACTACTGCGAAATCTTATCCATAGCACATTTTACTAAAACCCTATGACCCTCCCAAAGGAGCGAAACTCTCAGCATAACTTTTAGCAATGATAAAAAATGAATGCCCAGACTTTGTTCTGATAAGGGATTGCCTGATGCAGCCTGGTGCTGCTCTTTATAGGACTTTAAAGATACTTTAATTTGAACCCAGAATTTCCTCCACTTTGTGCTTAATTTAACTTTCATGTTGTTTCCAAAGGCAAAGTAGAAATTAAGGGATGAATTATTATCACTAAGGCAGTAATTTGCACCTTAATTACTACTCCACTGGACTATTCACTACCATTGAGCAACGGGCTTGTACTTGTTTGCAGAGTATTATTAAAAATTCTGTCTGCAGTATAATACATGGTAGAGTCACTAAAGATGCCAAGGTGATAAAGATGACCAGTAGACAATATTATTACAAGAGCAAATAGCTTCATTAATCTCCTTATGCTGCGTCACCTGTAAAGTCATGGAAACAATTATTGATGAATCCACTATCCTCTACTTAGAGACAAACAAACTACTCTCCAATAAACAATTTGGTTTCAGAAAAAAACTATCCTGTAATCTGCAACTCTTACACTGCAAAAACATATGTATCCCAAGCACTGCGTCTGCGCACCGAGTTGCTGAAGCAAAAAAATGGTGAACGCTGGAGTCAACGTGTGGAGGAAGGTGCATTCCACAAAATCATCTCAGCCTGTGATGTGGAGACTAAGCCACTCGCCCACTACATGGATGCTCCCTGAGCACTCATTAGGATAATGTTTTGTTAGGACTCATGAATTGAGTAAGATGAGTGATATTACTCAGAAAAATAGCTACAATAAGGATTAGGTACACACACTCTTAAATGACCTTTTTGGACTATGTAGTAATGTGGGTCTCTAAGCACTTAAAGATCATTAGAGATGAGTATTCCATATGATCCTTTACAGAGTTTGGATCATCGAACACATGTCCTGTGGATGATTACAGCTTATATTCTTAATTATTCTGATTTTTTGAGATTTGCCAATATGTAAGAAGAAGCATTTTATTTGATTGAGTAGTTTGAAGTTGCCTTTGTTTGACATATCATATACATAGTACAATGATCTTTTGAAGAAGGCAGTATTGTCTGTGGTTTGAAACAGGCTTTATAAATTCATCCAGCAAAAGAATGCAGATTACCTCTTAATATGTAATACAGAGGTCATTATGTAGAGTCATAGAAGAGATTGGTCGCTCTGAACACTGACCTTGGGGGATAACAGCAATGATAGGTACAGAATTTGATGCAGGAACACTCCCACAGTTAATTAGACCATTTGGTTGTCTGTCTTGAACAGAATGACTTCTATACAGTTACGCACGTTGTCACAGAAAGTACATAAGAATTTTAGTTATTATGGATGTATTTGTCCACGTATCAACTGAATCTCAAAAGGCTTTCAGAAGTTTATGTAGGATTGCAATCTATTGTGCTTTTGCCCTGATGAGTTGTGTAGTCATATGT
>BHFT01030937.1:0-10680 GCA_004320025.1 Laticauda laticaudata
AAGAGGTAACTAACCACTCAAGATTGCAAGAACATAAGTCAGCAAGTTGGAAAAGAAGACCAAAAACTGATTGATAACCTTCACACTGCAATGAATAAAGAACAACATCATTCAATTTGCAGCTACAAAATTGTTGTTGAATGAGGAGGCACAAAAACAGCTAAGAATGATTGAAGCCGTGAAAACAGGCCCCCCTTCTGTCAACAGAGTGCTGATTTACTACCACATATCAAGAGATGAGAACTGGGCAGCAGAAGCAAATGACAGCCAACAATTTTTAAACGCTACCACCATAACATCCCAATAACATCTAAAAAGCACATAAAACAGGCACCATATAAATACCCACACAAAACAGCACACCACCTCCATGAGAAAGTTCCTGAAATGGGGCTCCGCAACCTGACTGCCAATGAGCTTAAGGCTAGGTCACATTGGCTGACAGATGCAAACGTAAATGCAAAAAGGACACAGCGGACGAGCAAAATTTCGGGGGCTCCATCCATTGTTACGCTCTCAAAGTGCCCAAATTGCGATAAATAGAATGGGAAAAACGTAAAGGAACAGACGTAGTGGAGATGTAGCGGGGGACGATAAACGGACCACAGACTGTTCGTAGGAAGCCTACGCACGATGAAAGTGGAGGAAGCGGATGACAACATCTGCAGGGTTCTGGGGAAATACAGCAGCGGATCCGTAGCGTAAGAGGCGGATGTTAGCGGAAATGACGCGGATTCCATTCACGGCCCTATAGGAAAGCAAAAGCGATGCATAGTGATGTAATAGCGATGCCCAAAGCATTCACTGTGCCATGCGGGGAGGATGAATGGCGCAAAGCTTCATGATTAAAAAAGATGCAGACTCGCAAGCAGTCACAATTCAGAGGAAGAACGTCTGCCTGCCAGAACATCTTGAGGAGAACAACCATGGGGAAGAAAGAAGAACCTCGTGCCTACCCTGCCAGTCCTGCAAGAAGGACAAACCCACACATCCCATCCCCCGTGGCACTGACTCTGAAAACTGCTGGCGTCGCTGTGCGTGGTGGTGGCTCTCCTGTGTATGCTGCTGGGCTGCCTGCTTCTCCCTGGCTGCGTGCTTGGGCTGCCTGCTGGTGCTGCTGGTGATGCTGGTGCTTCTCCTGCTGTGCTGGCTGGGTCTGCTTATGCTAGGTGCTTCTTCCTGCTGGTGCTTCTCCCTGCCTGCTGGTGGTGCTTCTCCTGCTGCTGCGCTGTGTGTGAACCAGCCCAATAGCCCTCAAACCCCTGCTGCTGAAGGCCCTGAAAGCCCTGCCCAGAGGAAGAGATGGCTAAGGCAAGAGAAGGAAGAGAAACATACTCATTTCCAGGACCATGAGGAGGAGGCTGCTGAAATGGCTGGGGAGAACAAGTACCTGCTGAGAGGAAGGCCACAGGCTCTATCGCGACACAAGAGAAAGAAGGCAGCTTGGGAGAGAAGGCGGAGAGCCTGGGCTACACTTCAGATGACCTCCTGGTTGGTAAGCACATGCCACACCTGGTATGGCAAGTGCCACCGAAGAAATCCGGGCAGGCCGTGTCAACTCACTGACCGGAGACTCCTACGTCTAATGGGCCAAGTGCAGCTTCCTTGGAGTGAGTCCTGCACCGAGGAGCAGCCCCTCTGTAACCCTCATCCTCAGACAGCCCACAGAGAGCCACTCCCTCTTCCGCCAGGAGCAGCTGGAGCCTGTCCAGGCAGGTGTCTTGAGGGCCCACAACAAGAGACCCCCCGGACAGGAAGGACCTGGAGGATCCCCTGTCTCAGATGGAGCAAGAAGAAGCAGCCCACCAGAGACCACAACCCACACCCACACCCCAGCTCCACCTCCACAGAAAGCAGGCAGAGAGGCAGACCGGAGGACACGGAGCCATACTGTCCTCTTGGGAGATCAGGGACACAAATCCAAGCAGCACCAGATCTTCTCTCGCAGCCTGGTCCACTTCAACATACCATCCTCGAACCGCAAGCCCTATCAATCACCTACGTGAGGCGCAGACCGCTCATGGATATGCCCGAGGCCCAGTAAACCAGGTGATGAAAGGAGAGGGAAATCCAACAGCTCTTCTGCCCACCCTCCAGGCCCATACTGAAACTGCTTTTTTATTTTCCCCTTACGCCACTCCAAGGTCACTGCTCCCTCCACCCAGAACCGATGTCACAGCCGCTTCCACGGATTTCAACAGCCCCTCCACACTACCCAAGGCTACCACTACCAAGGACTTCCACAGCATCGAGGCAGCCACTATTCCCCAGTCCAGGCCCAGGTTCCTTGGATGCCACAGACGCCACAGACGCCTCACCTCAACCAGCTGCACACCAAGACAGCCCCACTACAACTCTCCCTTCCTCCACCCCAACAAGCCAAGCCCGTCATGGACAATCTGTCACTCAGTCACTGGACCTCACATCCAGGTACTCTGATGAAGGGTCTCTCACCTTACAGGAACTAGGGAGGTCAGCTCTTCTGAGAGCTTCAACTGCAACACAACCATCTCCTGTGTACTTCTCAGGGCCAAGGCACCCCAATGGCACCTCAGAACGCAGAAACACTCCCCAGCAACAGCTACCTCCAACAGTCCCTTTGGACCCTTTAACATCTGAGACCATGGGCAATGCTCTCAGAGTGACTGAGAAGAGTGTCAAGAAACTGAGTTGTTAGCCAATGTTCACTTTTATTTTCTTAAGACACTTTACTTGGTTCATTTTTGATTTTATAAAGTCATTAACAGTTTGTTATTAAAAAAGATTATCTTTGTTTCAAACACAATGGGGTTCATTTTTTTTTTACTTATAAACTGTTGGTGAAAAACTTTGGAAAAATGGTTAAGCCAATTGAATGCTTCTGGGATAGGTAAAGGATAGCTGTGGGATGGGTAAGGATAAGCTGTGGGGATAGATAAAGCCTCCACCGCAAGCCATAGTGGGACAAGATGCGTCCATCCCTCCCAGCTTGCCACAGATATGGCCCTTTTTTATCAATACAATTGTAATCATTGACTCAACAAATTCAAACATCAACACAAAGCTCTTTATTGATGCCCTGTTTCATTGTGGGGCCACTCCAACATACATGCACAAATCTCAACAGTAGTTATGAGAACAGGTCTCAAGTGAACATCCAATAAAGCATCCTACCATCCTGTATTGCCACTCCACTGCTCCAGCTGGGGAGTTTGCACCAAGTGTTTATCAGGAGGTCTGCGCTGCTTCTTCCCTTTCACATGAAGTCTAGGTTGGGAGCCTTTGCAATCCACAGTGTTATACAGGTTTGTGTCCTTAGCCATCCATTCACCCAGCTCCATGTCCCAATGTGCCTTGTTGATGTCACAGCCTTTTCTGCAACCTACCTGGGTAGCGGTACGCATCGAGATTTGTGCGAGGACTGCAGCAAGCTTCCACGGTGCTACTCACAGTCCACCTGGGTAGATGCTGCATGGTGGTGGAGAAGCACCTGGAACCCTGTTGGCCAATGGAATGCCAAAGGCGTTTCTCCACCACCCGCCTTGCCGCTGGACAGCCTGTTAGTTGAAGATCCTCTCTTCACGGGTGAGGGTATCCTTGAACTGTGGGGGCTTTCATGAGGTCAAGGTTCATGAGGAAAGAAGAGCGTTCATCTCAGCCCAACTCGATGAAAGTAGGGCACGCATCTTGTGTGTCATGGGTAGCAGCGGGTCTTGGATCTGGAAAACCCATGATGAAGGTTGACAATATTCCCAGCCGCATCCCTTGAGGTCACCGTAAGGTGTATGTAGTAATCTGGGCATCTGAAAGCTGACCCCGTTTGCCCTAAACGCCATACGAATGTAACCGACTGAACTTGTAGTCAGCACATCTGACCCATGGCAAAAGAGGCAGATGCTTAAGAAGCCGCTTGTAGTTGTATATAATTGGGCAATCCTGACCTTGGCTGTGCTTTGCAGCCAGCGTGCTTGCCGATCTATGAGCTCCAACGGTGTGGGGAAATTTCCCACTCTGATTACCACTGCTCTGCAACTTTCCTCCAGCTTTTCTTCAGTGATTTCGGGACACTGGAGGAGCCTCCTCCATTAATATTCTTCGATAGAATGGTCTGCGCCAACCTGGCCTTGGGACCACATACAGACAACATGGACAGTATGCCTAGAGGGTGGCCACACAACACCATCAAGCATATGTGGTCAGAGAAGTACGGTGCAGACCATCATCGAAAAGGAATACAAGAGGAGCTCCTCCAGTGTCCAAATCACTGAAGAAAGCTGAGCGAAAGTTGCCGAGCAGTGGTATCAGAGGTGGGAAATTTCCCCACACGTTGCGAGCCATAGATGGCAAGCCACGTGCCTGACCAACAGCTCCAGCCAAAGTCAGGATCCCAAGTTATTACAAACTACAAGGGCTCTCTAAGCATCATCCTCTTTGCCATGGTCGATGCTGACCTACAAGTTCCATCTCAATCGATGCTTCTAGGCAACCGGGCTCAGGCCTTCAGATGCCCAGATACTAGCAACACCAAGTGACGCTAAGGATGGGGGCTGGAATGGCAACCTTCCATCAATGGGTTTTCAGAATCCAGACCCCCTACCCAATGACCACAACAAGATAGTTGCCCTACTTCATCATGGGTCGATGACGCCCTTCTCACCTCAGAAACCTACTCAATGAACAGCCACCTACAGTGTCAAGTATACCTCACCCGAGTGAAGAGAGGACTCTTTCAAGACTACAGGCTGTCCAGAGCAAACGGCGGGTGTTTGGAACGAAACGCCTTTGGCCATTTCCATGAAGCCAACAGGTTCCAGGTGCTTCTCACACACATGCAGCAATCACCCAGCAGGGAACATGTGAGTAGCAAAGCCAGTGGTTGAAGAACCAGAACTAGCACACAAGCTTGCTGCTAATCCCTGCACAATCTCATGCGGTACCGCGCATACCCCAGATGTGCGAAAGGCTTGTGGGACCATCACAAGGCAATTGGGGACATGCGAGCCTGGTGAATGGAGGCAAGGACAAAAACCTGATAGACACTGTGGATGTGACGGCCCCAACCAGGCTTCATCGTGAAAGGGAAGAAGCAGCGCAACTCCTGAAACACTGGTGCAAACTCCCCAGCTGAGCAGTGGAGTGGCAAATAACAATGGATGGTACGATAGACTTTATGGATGGCTTCCTTGAGCCCTGTACTCCACTAACACTGTTGAGATTGTGCCATGTATGAGTTGAGTGGCCCCAATGAACAGGCATCAAAATAAAGAGCTTTGTTATGTTAGAAATTTTGTTGATCAAAATGATTTAAAATTGTTATTCAAGTAAGAAAGCATATCACTCGTGGCAGCACTGAGGGAGGATGGACTCATCTTGTCCCAACTATGCTTGCGTGTGGAGGAGGTTATTATCTATCGACCACCGACTTTCCTTACCCCATCCCACAGGCTTATCGCTTACCTATCCCCAGAAGGCACTGCAATGGGCTTTAAACATTTTTTCAAAAGTTTTCAGCCACAGTTTTCATTAAAGTAAAAAAAATGAACCCAGTGGTGTGAAACAAGAAAGAATAATCTTTATAATACCTGTATGACTTTATTAAAAATCAAAATGAACAAGTAAAGTGTCTTAAGCAACAGATAAAGTCTGAACAGGTCAGACAACCTCAGTCTCATGCACACTCTCTCAGTCACTCTGGAGCAATGCCCATGGTCTCACGATGTAAGGGTCCGGGACTTGTGAGGTAAGCTGTTGCTGAGTGCTGGATCTGAGGTGCCATTGGGGTGCCCTGGCCCTGAGAATACAACCAAGGAGATGGTGTAGTGCAGGGAAGCCTTCTCAGAGAGCTGACTCAGTGCCTGTACATTGAGAGACCCTTCATCAAGTACACTTGGGATCTGTAGGTCCAGTGACTGATGACAGATTGTCCATTTGACGGGCTTGGACTGTGGGGTGGAAAGGAAGGAGGAGTGTAGTAGGGAGCTGTTCGTGGATGGTGGCAGCTGGGTGAGGTGAGGCGTCGTTGTGGCGTCTGTGGCATCACAAGGAACCGGGCTGGAACTGGGAAAGGGCTGCCGTCTAGCTGTGCGGAAGTCCTAGTGTAAGTGGTAGCCTTGGGTAAGTGCTGAGGGCATGTATGAATAAGAATCCGTGGAAGGGCTGCTGACATCGTCTGGGATGGAGGAAGTCAGACCCTGGAGTGGGTAGGCGCAGTTTATGCAGATGGGCCTGGAAGGGTGGTGCAGAAGAGCTGTGATCCTCCTCCTTCATCACCTGGTACTCGGGGCTCGGGCATATCCATGAGGGTCCTGGCCTCACGTAGGTGATGAGGGCTTGGGTTCGAGATGGTATGTTGAAGTGGACCAGCTGGGAGAGGAAGAATCTGTGGCTGGCTTTGATTGCTGATCCCCTGAATCTCCAAGAGGACAGTATGAGCTTCTGTCCCCTCCGGTCCGCCTCTCTGCCTGCTTCTGTGGAAGGTGGGAGCTGGGTGTGGATGTGGCTTTGGTCTGCTGGCTAGGCTGCTTCTTCCTTGGGGCTCATCTGAAGAACAGGGGATCCTCCAGGTCCTCCTGTCCGGGGGGGTCTCTGTTGTGGGGCCCTCCAAAAGACACCTGCCTGGACAGGCTCCAGCTGTCCTCCTGGCTGGAAGAGGAGTGGCTCTCTGTGGGCTGTCTGAGGGAAGAGGGTTGACAGAGGGGCTGCTCCCTCGGTTGGCAGACGCTCAACCCTCCAAGGAAGCTGCACTTGCATGACGTAGTTCTCCACCCGGTCCCGTGAGCTTGGACAGGCGGCTGCCGCGGATATTTCATTAGGTGCAGCTTGCATACCCAGGTGTGCATTGTGCTTCCAACCAACTTCCAGGAAGGACAGTCTGAAGTGTAGCCCAGAGGCTCTTCCGCCTTCCTCTCCGCAAGCTGCCTCTTTCTCTTGGTGTTGCGATAGAGCCTGTGGCCCTATCCTCACCAGGTACTTGTTCCTCCCTCAGCCATTCCCAAGCACCTCCCCTCCGTCATGGTCCTTTGGAATATGGAGTTACTGTTTCCTCTCTACTTGCTCCTTGCCTTGGCGCTCTTCCTTTTGCCTCTGGCAGGGCCCTTCAGGGCCTTCAGGCAGTTCACGGGCTTTGAGGGCCTTGGGGCTGGTCCACCACAGCAGCAGGCAGCAGGCAGAAGCACCACCAGCACAGCAGGAGGAAGGCACCAGGCAGGAGAAGCACCAGCAGTAACCCAGCAGCAACCAGCAGCACGCAAGCAAGGAGAAGCACACAGCATCACCAGCAGCACAAGCAGCAGCACCAAGCAGCACCAAGCAGCAAGGAGAAGCCATCATAGCCCAGCCCCCACAGCAGCCCCACACCAGGACAAAGCACCCAACCCCACCCACACCACCGGCGCCACCTCGAAGCCAGTCCATCAAGAGGGTCAGTTTTGCCACAGGGGAGGGCGTTCTATGGGATGGTGGGCGGTTTTTTACTCTTCTGTCCTTCTTGCCAGGACTGGCAGGAAGTAGGCACAGGCTTCTTCTTCTTCCCCATGGTGGGTTCCATTCTCAAGATGTCCTCTGGCAGCAAGGTCTATTCCTCTGAATGGTGACTTGCTTGCGAGCTGCATCTTTATACTATTCATGGAGCTTGCGGCAATTCATCTCCACCGCTATGCCACAGTGAATGCTTTGGCATACACGCTTATACATCCACTATGCCAATCCGCTTTGGCTATTCCTATAGGCGTCCGTGATGAATCCGCGTCATCGCTACACCTCCGCCCCCTTCCGCCTACGGATCCGCACTTTGCTATTCCCCCCAGAACGCCCTCAGATGTGTCAATCCGCTCCCAATCCACTTCATCCGCTAGGCTTCCTACGAAACATCCCGTCTTACGTCCCGGCTACCTCCCCTACGTCTGTTCCTTTAAACGTTCTTTTCCATTCTATTTATGCATAAGTTTGGGGCACTTTTGAGAGCGATAACAATGGATGGAGCCCACCCCGACACCCCCGAAATTTTGCTCGTCCGCTGTGTCCTTTTTGCATACGTTTTGCATCTGTCAGCCAATGTGACCTAGCCTTAAGCTCTTGGAGTCAGGTTGGAGCCCATCTTCAGGGAACTTTTCTCATGGCAGAGTGTGTGCTGTTTTGTGTGTGGTATTTATATGGTGCCTGTTTTATGTGGCTTTTTAGATGCTTATTGGGATGTATTGGTGGCTAGCTTTTAAATTGTTGGCTGTCATTTGCTTCTGCTGCCCAGTTCTCATCTTCTTGATATGGTGGTAGTAAATCAGCACTCCTGTTGACAGAAGGGGGGCCTGTTTCCCAGGCTTCAATCACTTCCTTAGCTGTTTTTGTGCCTCCTCATCCAACAATCTTTGTAGCTGCAAAATTGAATGTGTGTTCTTATTCATTGCAGTGTGAGGTTATCAATCAGTTTGGGTCTCCTTGTCCAACTGCTGACTTATGTTCTTGCAATCTGGTGGTTAGCTTCCTCTTTGTCTATCCTACATAGTCCCAGGGACAATCCATGCAGGGGATTCAATAGATTACATTGGAAGTATCTCCCACCTCCAAGTGATCTTTACAATGCATAATTTGTCCTCCTATGGTAGCCTCTGGGCGATGTGCAATGTCCATTTGCAGATCCCAGAAGCTGCATTCTTGAGCTTCTGAAATGTTTTTGTGGCAGGTTGTGCCATGTGTTTATCTTGTATCTTGTTTCTTCCTTTCTCTCCCCACCATGTTGCACAGACATCTTGTGACAAATGATGGTGGGTACCCATTCTTATGTTACATATATCTTATGCTGCCTTTTAAGGTTTTGCAAACTATATGAAGCAGTTGCCTTATCAATTATTATAACTAACCAATATAACTAATAATTGAACTACACAGTGCAAGCTAGAACAACTGAGATCTCCAGGGCTTATTCTGAAATACGAAATGTATAGCTCAGATGATTTTTTTTTCCTGTCTGTTTCTTTCCTTTTCCCACTAAAAGTAATATAATATCATATATTGTACCTGATGAAAACATTCAGATGTAGAGTTCCCAAAGGAAGAGTGAGACTTAACAAGTTTCCCAGCAGTCAATATCACATCTTGCTCATCCAGTCCTGCTCATGGGCTAATTCTGTGCATAACAACAATGGATGCTACTTATGGGAAACTGATCAGCTGCTGACTCTCAGTATGTAGTCAGAATGTGGATATCCCCTACATATGCATTGTCATACAATGACCTGTTCCTCCAAAATTAATATTTTAATTATTGGAAATGACCATAAAATGAGATGCCCAGCCAGGAAGTAACTATCACAATGAAAGGAAACTAACATGATATTTGGAGCAATTGTTTTAATTCTGAATACACTCTTGCCTAGTTTCATTTATTT
The DNA here is from genome assembly GCA_004320025.1 of Laticauda laticaudata. Lineage (NCBI taxonomy): Eukaryota > Metazoa > Chordata > Lepidosauria > Squamata > Elapidae > Laticauda > Laticauda laticaudata. The sequence continues at coordinate 9,363 of BHFT01030937.1, forward strand.
CCTGCCACTTTTTTTTTTAAAGCAGATTTCTCTTTTCATCCCTTTGTTGTATAAATAATGTCCTGTTGTTGAATGAAAATGCATATGAAAAAAAAGATGACAAATATTGGAATTGTAGTGGCATAAACCTATTGCTATATCATATAGCAATAGATTTATATATCGCAACAATTATATTGCTAATTATATATAGCAATAATATATCGCAATAATTATATTGCTATATAAGATGGAAAATAAATTCTTATCAGTGAGAAATAATTTATTACATGCCCCCATGCGCATGTGTGCACAATCCCCCCTCCCTCCTGCACTGCACCTCCCAACTAATTTTCAGCCCGTTTGAAGCCTTTTTTGGCCTCCCGGAGGCTTGAGAGAAACCTCTCCAGCCTTTGCAAGTTGAAAAATGGGCCCATTTTGTTCCTTCCGGTATTATTAGGCAATATATTAGGCAAATATATAAAAATGTATTTCCGGAAATACAGCAAGTGATGAAACAAGCCTATTTTTCAGACTGCAAAGGCTGCAGAGGCTTCCCTCAAGCCTCTGGGAGGCCAAAAAAGGCCTCAAACAGGCCAAAAATCAGCTGGGAGGTGCACGCATGAGCAGTGAGGTAAGTTTGCCTGTGGCTCGCGTGCCCGCACAAATGGCTCTACATGCCACCTGTGGCACGCATGCCATAGGTTTGCAATCATGGCCTTATACCATCCCAGTCATATAGTTGTCCAGTCTCTGCTTGAAAACTTCCAGTATTGGAGCACCTACCACTGCCAGAGGAAAGCCATTCCACTGATTAATTGTTCTCACTGTCAGAAAAATTTTCCTTACTTCTAGGTTGGATTTCTCTTTAATAGTATACCTAATACATTGATGTACCCCTATATTATCAAAATATCTATGTTTGTAGGTAAGCAGCGACTTTAAAGGACATAGTAGGAAAGTCCACATGTCCTCAGGAAAAAAAAAAGTGGTGATGCAAAGTGTTGATTGCACAACCGAAGCTTAAAGTGCTGTTGATCACAGGATACAAAATTTTATGATAAAGTGGTAGTATAGGACATGAAAGCTAGTAGTATAGGATTGAGAAGAAGCAGATTCATATCCACTTTCCATTGGTGGGTGATCTTGGCTTGGAACATACAAAATAGATTGACATGGATTGATTCTGACGCACTAAATGGCTCTGGCTCACTAAACCATACATTTTTGTACATATACATATATGTATATGGGATAATACCTGAAGGAAGATGAACAGCACACATGTAAGTACCAGTGAAAACTTGAAAAAACAAACAAATATATATATGTATATATA
>BHFT01030938.1:9808-24871 GCA_004320025.1 Laticauda laticaudata
GGGGGGGGGGGGGGTTTGCATACAGGTATATGCCTACGTATATAGATATGTTTCCCTATGTATGAGCATACTGATTCATATTATAGTTAAGGAGCTACAAATAGCTTCCTCTATAATCCTTTATTGGGCCTTGCATGAATATGGTAATTGAAAATGGAACAGGAACCAAAGGATAAAATAAAACCCCACAAATATGCTCAGCTTTTTTCCAAATGACACATTGAATGAATGGAAATATGTTCTCAGCATTGCAAAAGAAACAGCTACTGTTTTCCAACCTTAACTTGGAATCACAGTTACAAATAGAACACAGACTTTCTCCTCTTGCTGTGTGGTTTCATGCAGAAGAAATTCAAGATTAGGCAAGTATAAAAATGCATGCCCACCAAATGAGGCCACATATATGAGACATTTCCTTGCCCAAATGATCTACCAATAATTTATAGCTACTCTTTCTTTCTTTCTTTCTTTCTTTCTTTCTTTCTTTCTTTCTTTCTTTCTTTTTTCCTCTCTTTCTTCAGCTTGATTTGTGCAGGAGCATCGATATAGCCAGAGCAAAGCTTTATTCGTTACATGGAACTGTTGCTGTCTTTCTCAGTGCCAAAATTTGTTTTTCATAGAGAAAGGGAGTGTTAACTTTTAAAAATGCCATAGCAGATAAAGCTCACAACCTCTTTTGTGATTTACACCTTTCACTGGTGTTATGTTTACAATTTCATGTGAAGAAAGATTAACTGAAAAGAACATAAGATGAAAAAGAAATTTATGAAAACTTTGAGAAATCTGAAGAATTTAGGAGCTGCCAACATTTTTATCTCTTAATAAAAGAAGAAGTGAAATATAATTTTCCTATTTTGAATATTGGACCAACAAAGAAATTGATGCTCAGCTATTCACTGGAAAATCCAAGTGTTTAGTTTTCTTGAATTTTATTGACATACTAAGCTTAAAAAGGATGGTACTGAATTTAGTGGTTCAGTTAGGTAATTTTCAGTCCTAGACTTAAATGGCTTAAGACAGGAGAGGAGAGGATCAGGGAAAAGTGAGGTCTACTCAAGAGGAGATTACCATGATTCTCCTCGTGGCTTGCAGGTGGGAGCTATGTATATAAGTTTGCAACTGCACAGTTAGAATTTGCAGGAATCAATTTAGTGTTCACCTTGAAAGAGGTTTATCTTTGCTGGTGTTCTTCCCATGGATTTTTCTCAGTTATTTTGATTAGTTATCTTGGCTTACTTCGGAACTCTCATCAATGCGCTTTGTTTTGGTTTTCTGTTTGCCTCATTATTTACTTTTGTAACTTTAAACTGTGCCTAAAAAAACAGTGAAGTTAAGCTGAAGGCTTTACAGGACCTTAATATATGTTTTGGGTTATTTTGAAGGACTACACACACCAGAAACAGATCAGCATGTGTCTGGTTTCAGATCTTTATTTTAATTTCCCCAAACCAGGTAGATGCTTATTTCCCACTTTCCTCTCATGAAAAAATGTTCCAAAATGTTCAAGTATTTCAAGCATCGGAAGAAAATTATTCAATTTTAAAAAATTAAACAGTCTGGCAAGATTATTGATGGGGTAACAGAGCACGTCAAAAATCTTCCTAACATTACAAGCAAAATGCTTCTGGTAAGTTTTTATGGGATCCTTTATTTCAATCACTTCACAATGTAAAAAAGAATCTAATTCATAACTATCAAACTGGAGAATGAAGATTGAGAATTACAAAAGACAGAAATCATTGGGGAAATAACCATAAGTAACAGTATGGATATATTTACTGGACTGATGTGGGCAATGTTTTTGGGCATAGAATTATTTATCACATTCATTAAGGGAAATGCTGTTTGGGAAAATAAATGATTGGGACAAAGGGCAAATGAATAACAAGTCAGAATAATACATCCCCTAAGGGTTAGAAGTGAGATTAAGCAGGTATTTCTGGCATGTTCTTCCAAAGGCTGAATTTCAGAGAAAATCAATGACTAAATAGAAGGGCATCCAGCGAAATGGATTCAAAATAAAATTGAAGTGCCAAATAGAATGGCTTGCAATCGACTTTTCATGTTCACTATATTTAGCTTCCTAACATGTGATTGAAGTCAGACATAACAGAGTCCAAATTACAACTTTCTTCACTAGAGAAAGATTCTGTCTCTTATGGATACTTATAATATCATGCTAGCAATTTATGCTATCACTTTTTACAGGATGATGGAATTAATTTTTTGTGCATTAAATTTAATTCATTATAAATGTATTAAAATGTAGTCATCTATTTCCTGTGCAAAACAATCTCAGGCCAATTTAAAAAAATATATGGAAAAAACAAAAGCATTGTGGTAGTAGATAACACCATTTAGATTATTCAAATGATATAAAGCTATCAGTTTGACTTTGTACAAACTAATCAAAGATGAGCCAATTTGATCTAAGAGAGAAAAGTGCAAACCTAACCCTAAAGGCTAGATTCAGGCAACATACTGGGCCAAAATGTGGTTCCTAGTTTGTGGTGCATTATTCCATGCAATATAGCCAGTCAGAATGAGCAGACACAGAAAGTTGGAAACCAGGGTAATGGTTTATTTGATAATCAATATAATGTTACTATTTCATAAAATGTTACTAATTAAAAAAAAAACTTGCCAAATGCTAGTACTGGAGCTTTCCTTATTTTTGAAGTGTATTAAGCAATAGCTAGATAAGGGACTGGAAACTTTTTGGCAGGGGCAGAAAAACCCTGCCATACCACCACTGGAACTGGAGTAGGGTAGTGGTAGATAGCAGTGTTCCAATATTTGAGGGGCTGCTTCAAAGAAGGGAGGGTTCAACATATTTTCCACAGCACCAGAAGCTAAGATAAGAAACAATGGATGGAAACCACTCAAGGAGAGCAGCAGCCCTGGACTAAGGAGAAATTCCCTGACCATGAGGAATCAACCAGTGGAATGGCTTGCCTTTAGGAATTGTGGGTGGTCCATCAAATGAGGCTTTTAAGAAGAGACTAGACAGCCATTTGTTTGAAATCTTGTCTCCTCCTGAGCTTGGATTAGACTAGAAGGCCTCCAAGGTGCCTTCCAAATTCTATTCTGTTATTGTCTTATTCTGGAGCAGATCAACCTATGATCAATGGCTCATGGAGCATTTGGCCTTGGGCCAGTCACCATCTCCAAGTCCATCCTCATAAGATGGTCGTGTGAGGATAAAATGAGGATAAACTCATAGGGACCAGCATTTCTCAACCTCAGCAACTGTAAGATGTGTGAACTTCAGCTCCCAGAATTTTCCCAGATAGAATGCTGGCTGAGAGAATTCTGGGAGTTGAAGAAAATAAAAATTTTCTTGAAAATTCCTGTAGCTTTGGAACACTGCTATAGACTATCTTGAAAGCTTTGAAAGAAACAATGTCCAGCACAATATTTTGAAAATAACAGTATAGGGAATAGAACAGTTATTATATAAACCTCAGTTCTGTACCCGAGCACTTAATGCAATTGTACAACCTAAAATAAATAGTGTATTAATCTTTTATAAATGAATATAAAAATATTTAGACTAATGTGAGATGTTTGCATTTTCCAGAAAGGCGTCTCCTTTCATTTGCTTTCAGTGTGCCATGATTTAAAGTTGGACTTTGCTCTGGAAGGATGGCATTAAATAGTTCTCTATGTCCTTTCTCGTGGCTTTGTTAACATTTACTAGTGAAGAACTTTGAGGCCAAGGAAACCCTCCTGAGCTTCAAAAAAAGGGTGTGAGAATGGTTCTAATGCTCCGCCTTGCTTCCTTCCCCCCCCCCTCCCCGCGATCCGGTTTTCTCTGTCTCGGTTTTCCAGCCTTTCAAAGCTTCCTCTCTTCGGTTTGGAATAGGAATTTGCCTTGTAATTTAAATAAATAAATACATAAACAAACAAATAAAATGTGCTCTGCTTCTATTCCTCAGGCTTGTGTCCGTTTTTCCTTCCCTCTCCCCTTCTTTTCCTCCTCCTCTCGAAGGGTCGTCTTTCTCCTTGGATCAAAGCTGAGGGATTTGGGCACCATCAACCACGTGCTGCCCAGAGCAAGAAGCGAAGTCGCTCGCCAGGATCTCTTTCCTTCTGCAGAAAACTACGGAGAAAACGCTTCGTTTCTTTGGTCGAAGAGCTCCGCCAAGGGGTCCTAGGAGAAATGACCGCCTTTCCCTCTTTCCTTGAAGCCCGACGACCGACCGACAGAAGAGCAGCAGACGTTGCCTTGCTGACAGTCTTCAAGGACGGATCGCAAAGGAGTTTTCGGCAGCCGCTTTTCTCCGCATCAGCAGTTACGGACAGACTTCAACAGTGGCGCTCCTGCCCTCCCCCGCTTCGACGACTTTGCCTATCATTTATGTTCAGCCCGAGCGCGCTCTTCTCCGCGGCGGAGCATTCCTCTCTCCACACCCCGTGTGAGCAAGCTGTCCTCGATTCTCCGCAGACGGGTTTTTAGGTTTTCCCCCTTCCAACTTATTTTTTTTTCCCTCCACTAGCATCAAGGGCCGCTTTGTTACTGAAATAGGAAGACTTTCCTCACCAGCTAAAGCTACTGGCCCAGATCATGAATCAATGGGATTATCTATTCTTCCTGGGCTTCCAAATAGAGACTTCTGTTTGGTCTACCAGGAAGGGTGGTGCCCCACCGACGCGTTTCCTTGCCCAAGTCTTTAGGCATTCCCCCCAAAAAACCAGCGTCCCTTTCAAATTGCTATTTCGGTTTACAGTTGAAGGAAGATTATCTGTTCTGCTGTTGCAAAATATCTTGACATTCATGCAACAATTTACAGCTGCTGTAGGCCCAGCAAATAAGAAGTCCAAGCTGAATTTGATGGAAGTGAAAGCTAAATTGAATAAACCTGGTTAAATCTTTGATAAGACAAGTAGTAAATCCTTGAAAGAAAAAAAAAAAAAGAGAGAGAAGCAAGTTCATTTTGGACTGTTGCGAAGGTTATCCAAAAGAAAGCAGGCCTGGATAGACCCTTTCTCCTAAACCCTTTCTCCTAAACCCTTTCTCCAATCCGTATACAAGTGTTGCATGTTGCATATTACACATTACATTGGAGGACATGAGTAAATTAAAAGCTCTATACTGCATACTCAGTTGGCATATGTACTCTCTCCTAAAAAGGCTCTGTGTGTACTGTACAGACAAATGTAACTCATATATTGATAATAATTCAATGTTTCTTTTTATTAGTGACAGGTTTGAGAAATATCCCTATTTATTCATAGATCCCACCATCATGAATGTGCCATCAAGTTGTTCATTTCCTGGCATCAAACATGAGTGGGACTTCCTTAAGTAACAATGAATATAGTATTTCAGCCATATTCCCATGCATGCTTATATTGGAGTAAACCCCATTGAATTCAGTGGTGTTTATTTTGAGAAATTGTGCTCCATGATTTTCCTGTACCTGGTACTCTCCAGCATCATAATCTACAATTCCCATTGTTCCTAATACAGCACTCATACTGTACCAAGTATGATAGAGATTATGTGAATTGGAGAACATGACATTTGCAGAACAGCTGCATGAGAGGAGCCTTTTCTCTTCATAAACAAAAATTTAATCAGGTAGCAAAGCATACACCTGTATTTTCATGAACTTATTCTGGCACTGGCATTCTAATAGGAAGAGAGAAAAGACATAACCAGTTTTCTCCAGTAGTGACTGAGAAGGTTCTTTTAAAAATTTAATTACATTATATTATCTTCTAGTTTCTTCATTATTGCCCAGATGAATCTTTGCGATCATACAGAATGCCTCCGATAGTACGTATGGTCAGAAAAAATCTATTTCGTTTTGGATTCTCAGTCATCCAGGTCATGATTGTCCCAAAGATAAGCAATCTTCTTCAAGTCAAATTTAATAAAAGGCAAAATATAAAATTGTTTTTGATCATATACAATTTCTAAAAATAATTCAAGATTCTTTCATTATTTTAACAACTTTCAGAATTTTGGTAAGTTCTTTCCAAAACATACAGTACATCAAACCAAAATCCTATCTATCCCTATTCAATAGCTTTCTATAAACAGATTTAGTACACCATTAATCCTTGATTGGAAAAATGTGATCAAAACTGAAGTACTTCAGCTCTATCTGAAGTAACTCCAGAGAATCCTTCTTAGCTTGCCAACGTCCAGATTCTTGGTTTTGACTCCATTTTGTTGGACCTTGGAAAAAGCTGCTTCTAAAACGCAGGAGGGGAAATGAAGGTACCTTAAAAAATTAAAAGAGAGAGAATAAGGATAAGAAAAGATGGCAACAATAGAAATGCAAAGTAGTTCACTCACATAAAAGCTGTAGCAACTAAGTTCCTGAGGTAGAGCTGTAGCAACAAATATCTGAGCTATGAATTAAATTATTCCTGACTTGAATTCCATAGTCTTCTATGACTTCCATAGATAGCTTCATGTAGATCACTCTGGATCAAACTACATGTAGATGTAAAGAGGTAACTAACATATGTATCATCCCTTACCATTTCTATTCCAGAAATAATCTAGAGCAGGTACATTATCTTTTGTCAAATTCACATCCAGATCAGCAAGGTATATTACTAAAAAGCTTTTTCTTTATTTCATAGTTTTTTAATTTCATCCCTTTGGAGCAAAGAAAATTGCAACATGCATAAAGTCTGGAATTGGTTTAGGATTGCTATGGTAAATACTACAAAGCTCTAATATTCATTGCTTTTTCATGCAAAAGTCTCAGATTCCTCTGTCCTTACTTTCAAGAGAATTAAGGCAGACTTTCCATGTATGAATCAGCTTGTTCTCAATTAGCTTCTGAGCTCAGACAAGACACTTGTTGAAGTTCTAACTTATCTTTAGATAAAAATTATCTTCACATCAGGCTTGACTTCTGAGAATACTGTGATATAACTGTTCATTTTTCTTAGCAGTAGGAGATGGTTTGCCACTGCATTAATCTGGAATTATTTTGTCAGTTTCCCAATCTAGCCAGCCTGGTGGTATTCCATCCAAATACCTGATATTTCCTGGTGGTATTCCATCCAAATAATATGCAGACTTAAGCCTTTGGGCCTTTGGAGCTAGACTAGATTGACAAATGCTGCCACCTGATAAGTTAATTTATCTTTATAAATGATAAGTTGTCTTTCCTGTTGTAATTCATCTCATGCATCTCCTTGTACCAATGATAGAGTCAGTTTGATTTTTGGGTACAACTATCTGATTGTCCATGTTTAAAGATATTGTTTTAGTGGTTTAGTGTTTGAGGCATATGTTAGCCACTTTCACTGAAGAAACGACTAGATTGGCAGAAACTAATACATAATTTCATCTGCTGCTTTGTGCTTCTTACTTGCATTTCTATCAATTACAAATTGAATTTGATCATAAAACTCATCAGTCTCTTCTTCTATAACAATGGTTGATGCATAAAGTTAGATAATTGTCATATTAAAGAATTATTCTCAAATTTAATATTATTCAGTCATTGATTATATTATATTCCAAGTTATCTTTGCTGTATTCTTTCTATCTCTGAAAAGAATGCAGTTTCTCCATTTTTCTCATATCCTACATAGAAAAGTGTGATTTTCTTACTGAAAGGTCCCATTCTACTTCATTTGGATTCACTTATATAGAAGATGCTAACATGTACTCAATTAATTTCATATTTTCTTATATTTGAGCTCTCTTATGTCCATTTTTCTCAGGGTCCATCTTGTAGCTTTAGATGTTCTTTTGTCATTATCAGCAACTAGACTTCCAGAAGCATGAAAATAGCTATGTCATAAATACCACTATGTTACCTATTGCGTATCATCCAACCTGAGTGCCACACAGCACTGTATACTCAAACATTTTATACTATTTATCCATGTGATTTTCTTGGTAATATGCAGTAAAATTTCTTGGTAAAATTACTACCTTCTCCCATGCAATATATAAGGATGTCTTTGCCATTGTCATCTGCTTCCAGCAACACCCTATATTCTGCTAGTCTTTGTTAATTAAATTTGTTTGCTGCCCATGTTTGGCTAGGAAGCTGGCATTCTTCACTCATCATTCCCAGGAATAGTGCCGCACAATTTTGAGGCAGCAGAATAAGGTGGGTGCTTAAAACTTAGAAAATGCATATAAAACAGGACAATTTGTTGTTTTCTAATATATCTGAAACGTAAAGATTGAGAATTAGTGTGTTTGAAGAGATTTAAGAAGCCTTACTTATATTACGTTTTCAATTTCTGTTAGTAGGCCTTATTTTCTGTAAGCTAATTGTAGGTTCCATGCTACTAAAAAAAGAGAGGAGTAAGGAAAAGATGTTTGAAATCTTTATAATAATTAATAATTAAAATTGGAATGTTCCAGAAGGTGTTTTTTTAAAAAGGCAACTAGACTTGAAAAAAACACCTTTGGCACAACCCTGACCTGAATGAGAATCTCCACAGACATAAAATGGGAATGCTTCATTCCTGTGAACTGTTTCTAACATTTTCTTGAGCTGTTTGAACTTTTTTTTAATTTGGAGGTGATGTATATTGCCCCCCAACAATTTTACCAACCTCGAAAGGATGGAAGGCTGAGTCAACCTTGAGCAGGTAAACATCGAACTGCTGAACTGTTGGCAGCCAGCAATCAGCAGAAGTAGTCTGTAATACTGCATTCTAACCGCTGCCCCTCCAGGGATCTTGTAGTCAATGAATACAACCAGTGATAATGAGTGAATCCATACGCTACTAAAATTCCTGTGTCTGTTTGATACTTTCTAACTATCAGTTGGGATAAATTGTTCATCGAATAGCATCAGATTTTGAATCAACTCATTCTGTAAGTTAAGCTTCAAATACGGTACCTTACAGAACAAGCTCAAAACCCAGGGCCCATGACTCCCATTAAATTGAAATTTGGGAAATTTACTTCAATTCCACCGTGCCTTCTGACTTCACTTCTTAAAACCTGAGAGTTTGAGTGTGGCAAGGCAAAATGGAAGGAGCTTATCTCCATCTTCTTTCTTTCCACCCACCAAAGCAGGTGAGACAAGGATTGTTGCGGGTTCCATTTCCTAAGGAGGTACACCTGATGGGACCCAGAAAAAGAGCCTTCTCCATGGTGGCTCCCTCTTTCTGGAACTTCATTCCCTCAGATATTAGAATGGCCCCCACTCTAACACTTTTCCGGAAGGCGCTGAAGATCTGGTTCTGTCATAATTACTTTTATTGTTCTTCCTCACAACAAAGTGGTAGGGAGTTTCACAGGTCAGCTGAGGGAGAAGGAGGTGGTTTTACTAGAGGTTTCCACAGGGTTGTGACAAAAGGGAAACTGTTTGCCTATATTATATATGAAAATAATGACCAACAAATCATGGGTTATCCAGTTATTCTTTATATCTCTTCTTGTTAATGTGCATGCATGAATGTATATTTTTATCCTCCTCTCAATTGTTTCTGAACTGTTATACAGTATATAGAAACATAATTACATATATGTGCTGACATATACAACTCTATGAACACAAAGAAAAACTAGCGAAGAGAACTTATAACTTCCATTGTCTTTTTTTTTAAAAAAACAACACTGTTTAACAATATTCTTTTGTTCTCCTGAAATAAATCGGCATTGAAAGAGTGCAACTACATCATTTAGGACTTGTAAAAGGGTTTTGAATGAACAGTTTCATGAATTAAAAATAGACATGGGTGTGATTCACAACTCCACTGATGATGCATTTACTGGTGTCATTGCTACCAAATATAAAATCAAGAAGCACAGAAAAAGGTTTTTACACCCATGCCTGAAAGGATGAATGATTTTTGCTCAAAGAAGAAATCCATGTTGTAAGACATTCTTTCCCCAAGTTAGTTTACATATAGGGATAATTTATGGACTTGTTAAAATATAATCAATTGGCTCATTAGGACAATTTCAAACAATTTACCCTACCCTTATCATGTAGGAGAGAAGGAAAGGCCTATGAGGAGACCCAGAGTTAATTCTACATGATGCAGGTAGGATAATTGGCTGAAGTAATACTGATGGGCCAATTTCTCTTCTCCTTTCATCTCCTCTTTAACGTCTACATGAAGCTGCTGGGTTATACATTATATACAACTACATGTCTCTGCCCCTCTAACATTAAGCAGTTCAATGAAGCTCTGGATGGGGAACAAGAAGCTTCAGCTGAACCTTGGCAAGACTGAGTGGCTTTGGATTGAGTCCAAGGACTGATTGGGTCCAAGAGTATATCATCCTTAGTCCTGGAATGGGGTTGCATTGACCCAGACAGATCCTGTGTGCAATACAGAGTATTCCTAGATTCACAATTTCTGTTTGATGAGCAGGTAGCAGCTTGTCTAGAAGCACCTTTGTACACCTTTGTCTCATAACCAGTTTCATCCATTCCTGGATTGTAAACCTTACTTACAGTTGTGTCCTAGTCATCTCCAGATTGGACTACTACAATGCTCTCTACATGGGGCTGACCTTGAACAATATCCGGAAGCTTCAACTGGTACAGAAAGCAGTGGCACAGGTAGTTACGTACATTCCTATAACTGTGCACATTACACAACTGCTCCAGAAGCTTGCCAGTTTTCTTCCAATTAAAGGCACTGGTTTTGACTTTTAAAACCCTTCATGTCACATGGAATCAGGCTGAGGTGCCTTTCCCAATTATATCAGCCTGCCACATTAAATCTGGCACAAAGCATGCAGTGAGTACCATCATCTAGGAACTTGCATTTGGTGGATTCTAGGAGACATGCCTTATCTGTTGTGGTGTACACCTTATGTAACATTCTTTCCCCTGAAATTAAATTAGCTCCATCCCTTTTGATATTCTCAATATCTGGTTATGTAATCAGACCAGGTAACCAGGGATATTCTCAGATGACTGCACTGCTAGATACCCATTTTTATCCCTCCTTTGCCCAGAACACTTTTTTTTATAATTTTTATTTTAGTCTGAAATTTATATTAGTTACATTGACTGAATGAATGAAATGAAATGAAATGAAATGAAATAATATCCCAGAATAGATTTCAAGACATGAACTGGAAATATAACCAATAAAAATGTTGTCCACTCTGGGCCTTTTCAGATCTCTTGAGACCACAGTTTTGAGAATTCTCAACCAGGATTTCTTCCATTCTGATGGGAATTCTGGTCGTTATAATTCTAATGTATCTTTAGAACATTGTACCAGGCAAAGCTACACAAAGGAATGTATAGGATCTTGCTTCTTTTTCTCCTTTAGTACAGACAATTAAACTTCTAGCACTTAGCAGCATTCTGTAATAATAACAATGCAAAAGCTGTATTTCTAGCATGAAGATATTGCATTTTCTCAGTGCTTGAAGTCCTGAGACAAAATGCAACATTCTGTTGTGAAGCTAATTCAATTTAATTGCAGTGTGACAGGGTCATTTATTAAAACCTTATAGAAATTCAGGTTTGATTCTCCAGATATTTAGAAAACATCTATATATCCCAATTATCATGGCCTTTATATATCAGTCTAGGAAAGGCAGACTTAATAAATATAATTTAGAAGTTTTACATTCCCCTGCTTTCTCTGCTTTCAGTGTGCTGGTACTTCAGGATGCTTCTAGGAAGACTATGGTTTTCATAGCATTTTATTTATGTCAAATAGATAGTAAATTAAACCATCAACACTTTTAAGAGAATTATACAAATCATCATCAATGTGATCTGATGTATGCTTTCTATCATATTCCTATCATCGAAAAAAGATGAATAATCTAGAAATGAAGATAACAGGCTAACATTCTGTTAAAATAACATAATCAGAGAGATAATATTGCTGTACAAATTACTTAATTAGATTATCTTATGTAGCTTGAACTGTATTTATATAGCTAGTCATACAGTTGAAAATAACAACTTTACAAATATCAATTAACTTTTTCTCACATTGTACTTTCAGAAATTAGAATTTTACCCTATAACAATTATTTGAATAATCCTTTTATTCTGCTTTCCTCCACTGTATTTGTTTGACATGCTCATAGACATAGGAAAGACAGAATTTGGCACTTATTTTCAAACAGAACCAGAGTCTATATTTATATGCTATAGATATAATAGAACTTTAAAATATGTTTACCTAACTTCTGTATTCATTTTATATCTTGTTTTCTAAATTGAAAAAGATTCAGATTTATTATTGTCTATGAAAGCTTCAATGAAATTTCAACATTCAACATAGTTTAATACTACTTAAAACATACTTTCCAAATCATACAAATATTTCCAAAATACTACTGGTAAATATCTTTTAACAAAAATAAAATAATCATTTTATGTCACTTTAAACACCTTATGCAATAATAAAGTCACTCTTAAAGGACTGTAAGATTCTTTGTTTTAGTGGGTGTTCCTGAAAACCTAAGTATGCTTAGATGCCCATTTTATTTGAACACAAAAAGATCTAAAGCCCCTGTCACACAGCACCAACGGGTGGAAAGAGGATGTAAAATGGAAAGAAATACTTGCCATCCATTGGTTAACGCGATGCTTCCGTTCTGTACTCACTGCGTCCGTTTTTCATCCTCTCTATCCGTCCATTCAGATTACGCAACGATAGGTCTGGGCACTTAGCACGAGTGCGAAGCTTCTCCAGTCTATCTCTCTGGCATACTTTCTTCCAGGACTTCGATGGGGCTTCCACGTGCAAACCACTGCCGTGGTCTTACTGGGGGCAACCTCAGTGTAATATGCTTGAGGAGCTCCTCCACTGGTGTGGTATTCTTTTGCTGTGATGAGGGCCATTAGCGCCCTCTTTCTTCCGAACCCATATCACTGGCGGCGGTGGGCTCTATCTGCTGCACCCTGATAATAACCATTGATTGTGTTCTCCTTGAGGCCAAATTGTTGGGCGAGCCCTCTGCCAGGCGAGACCGGTCTAAAACTGTGCACTCGCACCCTTTAGCATCTTTGAGGTACCCCCAAGTGGGTTTTCCAGGCCTTGGGAGTTTGGCCGGGGGACAGGAAGTTGGGGAGCTGAAGGCATGATTTCGGTGTGCTAGTCTGCCCACTTTGGGTGCAAAGCCTCGCGGGCAGGTCTTTTGTCTGGCTACCAGGGCCCGTGCTTGTTCCGCGACAGAATATTCGTTTTGGTCGAACACACTATGCGTGCCTGGTCGTCAACCCTGGATCCCTCGAATGGCGGTATACACTCAGAGCCTGTTTCTGGAATTCCCCACAAACTATATGGTCGGTGCTAACACTATGCGTTTCGCTGGCTCCACAGCGGTCCTCCCACCCTATCTCAGAGTGACTATGTGTCTTATTTGGACAGCACAGTCCGTACTCTCCTCTTGTATCTTCGCGGAGTTTTCGTCTCATTCCTTCGTTCCTGCAGCTCCACGCATCAGAACCCTTCGATTATGGACCACACTTCTCTGAGGTGCGGGGGGCAGCTTCCTTACTTCTCTCTTTTCTCTTTGTCTGACACGTTTAATCCAAATATGTCATGGTCTGGGAGGGAAAAAAACAACCAAAAGGAGGACCCTTATTGTTTACGCTGGTGGAGTAGCCTCCTTCCCTACTTGTGTTGTTTCTTCACGAATAACAAAAATATGTGATGGGTTGTTTAACCAAAAAGGGAAGATGAAAGCCTGTTAGTATGGTGGGGGCACCTATCTGCCCACTGATTGGTGAGGTGGGAGTAGATTAGGGAGCACACTGAAGGAATGTTCTTGTGGAAGCTACAAAAGAGGGCGAAGGGTGGTAGGTCGAGAGTATCTCTGGGGGAATAGCCGACTGAGGGAATGAGAGAAGGGGTTACTGAGTCGAGCAGGGGAGGCTCATGGTGGGTGGGAAGAGTCGCGAAAACTGGAGACCGAAGTTTGGAAATGGATTTTTATCACAGACTGAGATTGGAGAGGTTTTCTCGCTCCACCAGCCAGCTTTTGTGCATTGAAAGGCGTGGAGAGAGAACTGAGTATAAGAGGGGTTTGGTAGTACCTCCACAGGCTCGGTTTGTGTTTTGTACCGTTTTTTGCGGCGGCTACATCTTTCCCCCTTTCTTTTTAATAGAACATAGATAATTACATTGTCAAGGGGTACATTGTGTTTTCCATCCTTTCTCAAAGTAATTGCTCCGGATCCGATATTTTACGTTGGTCCCCCACGCTTATCCATGCTAGGACGAAACTTTCTTCTTGTTTTCACGGTATTTCATTTTTCTCTTATAATAATGATATCCTCTGGTATGATACGATTTCTGGCCGACGCCTGTCCATATATCTGCTTTACATTCCTTTTTTGCGTTACCAGTTTTTTTTCTCATTTGTCCGGCTATTTCTAAATTGATTGCTGTCTTTGGTTAGCCCTCTTCATGGCTGTCCAGTTTTTCTTGCCTGTCTTTTTCCATGGCCTACTTCTCTCCTTGCTTTGCTTCGTTCTCTCGATTTCTTCTTTTAGGCGGTTAGGATCGCGTTGGGCTTATGTGCGCGAGTGGTTTCTGCGGGCTGCAGTCCATGGCTGCTCAGCTTTCGCTTATCCTTGCCCTAGTGTCGGGATCTTAGTTTATCACAGTCTATTGGCTGTATGTGTGAGACATCGAGTGGAACGTAATCACGGGCAAGGTTTGTTAGGTAAATGGAAAATGAACCGAGCAGACGGTTGTGTCTGTTCCTCGAGCTATGAGCGTTTTATGCAGAGACAGTTGCAGTGGCAGATGATCAGGGGAGGGACGCGAGTTGTATTGCATTTTACTCGTGACATACTTTTGTTTTCCCAGCTCACCAAAAACAGAATGATTTACACCCCTTGTGTTATGTGCGCTAGGTCTGCACAGAAATGACCAGTATTGGACGGACGCGCGGGGGATGGGAAATTGTCAGTTAGACGGGGACTGCTGGACGGATTTAGAGAGATGAAACCGGGACGGCATAGTAGTACAACGGAAAGGGCATGGGTTGACAAATGGAGGAAGGTTGTTGGGGATTGGAGGGTACGTCTGATTCCGCTCAAAAAGTGGTTGAACTAAGTGATTGGGTTGTACTGAGGCTCAAAACTTTTTGAGAGGAACATGAAATGTCAGTAGTACGGATGC
>BHFT01030939.1:0-16307 GCA_004320025.1 Laticauda laticaudata
GATGAAATCTCAGTGGACGGATGCTGGAGGGATAGAGCGTATGAAACACATATGCAGTGAGTACACAATGGATGCATTGAGTTTTCCAACAGATGGCAAGCTTTTTTTAACATTTTACATCCTCTTTGCATCCGTAAGTGCACTGGGACTGGGCCTTTATATGTTTTAGCCTCCCATCCCCTTATCTTTGTAGCTCTTCTCTGCACTCTTTCTAGAGTCTCCATGTCTTTTTTACATTGTGTTGAACAGAGCTGGATGCAGTATTTTAAATGTGGTTTTACCAAGGCATTATAAAGTGATATGAACACTTTACATGATCTTGATTCTGTGCCTCTGTTAATGCAGCCTAAGACAGTGTTGGCTTTTTTGGCAGCTGCAGCACACTGCTGGATCATATTTTAATGATTGTCCATTAAGACTACAAGGTTCCTCTCACAGTTACTATTGTTGAACAAGGTACCACCTATACTATACCTGTGCATTTGGTTTTTCTTGACTAAATGTAAAACCTTACTTTTTTTGCCACTGAATTTCACTTTGTTAGAGAGCACCCAATGTTCAAGTCTGTCAAGATCCTTCTGTATCTTAAGCCTGTCTTCTGGAATGTTGGCTATTCCTGCCAACTTGGTGTCATCTGCACATTTGATAAGTTCCCCACTTATCCTCTTATCCAAATGATTGATGAAGATATTGAAAAGTATTAGGCCTAAGACAGAGCCTTGGGGTACCCCACTGCATAGTTCTATCCATATAAATACAGTTCCACTGAAGACTATATGTTGAGGTCAGCCAGTTATGAATCTATCTTGTAGTAATGCTATGTAATCCCCACATGTTTCTATTGTATCAAGCAGTAGGTTGTGGACTACTTTATCAAATGCCTTACTGAAGTCCAAGTAAATTATATCCACAGCATTTCTCTGGTCCACCGATTTTGTCACTTTGTCAATGCAATAAGATTTGTCTGGCATGATCTATTTTTGACAAACCCATGTTGGTTTTTTGTTTATAGCCTTGTTTGCATCTAGGTTTTTGAAGATTCATTGCTTGATTATTTTTTCGAGAATCTTCCTAGGTATTGATACCATGTTGATAGATCTGTAGATTCCTGGTTCCTGAGTAGGGTCTGTAGGTTCCTGGAAAGTGTGGGTCATTTCCAACTTCACAAGAAGTGAGTTCCATAACTTAAGAGCAATGCAGGAAAAGACCCACCTGCACAGATCAGATAGATCTAACCACACAGACATTTTCAATAGGGCCTTTCTCAAAGATCTTAAGAGCCATTCAGTTCAATAAAGTATATTTTGAATAGACAAAGCTTTAGTCATGTTGATTTATTACATTAACTTTCTATACCTTGGTAACATCTGATGAATCCTGGCAATATGAAATCTAGATGCATTGGTATGATCCAATCTATTACAATCAATGAAAAGATAACTATAGACTTAATCATTTTACAAAGTGTGGTCGACAAGATACTTAAATTATGTGAAATGTTGTATATAGGTAATAGTAGTACTATGCAGTAGTAGTCCTATACAGATACAATTTTAGTTTTATTCTGTAAAGCCTATGTCACACCGCCCAACGGATGCAAAAAGGACACAGTGGACGAGCAAAATGTTCCATCCGTTGTCACGTTTAATCAAAAGGGCAAAAATTTCATAACCAGAGTGGATAAACGGACGCGGGCGAGGATGCAAGCGGCGGATGCAGAGCAGATGCGGAACAGAAGCCCAGTGGATTGAAGTGGATGGGAGCGGATGGCGCATCTCGAGAGGCTTCCGGGGGGCCCGCAAGCGGAACGCAGAAACGGATTACAGGGATGCAGAGGAAATGCCAGAGCGGATGAAGCGGAATGCATCAGCGATGCACAGCGGATAGCCTATGGATGCCTGGTGTTAATGCGCTTAGTGGGAGGATGCATTGCATCAGCCCACGGATAATAAAACGGAAGCAGCTCAGAGAAGCAGGTCATCATTCAGAGGAAAGACCTGCTTGGCCGTACGGATTGGCTGCCTTGCCTGCCTGCCTGCAATGTCTGCCTGCCAGCTGCTGCCAGCCTCCTGCCACCTTGCTGCCAGCCTCCCTGCAGCCTTGCTGCCAGCCCTCACCTGCGCAGCCTTGCTGCCAGCCTTCCCTGCCAGCCTTGTGCTAGCCTGCCTCGCAAGCCTTGTTGCCAGACAGTCGCCGCCAGCTTGCTGCGCTGCCTCTTGCCAGCCTTGTTCATGTCTGCCTGCCAGCCTTGGTGCTGCCTGCCTGCCACCTTCTGCAGCCTTGGTGGCCGGCTTCCCTGCAGCCTTGGTGTCCTGCCTTGGTGCCGTGCCTTGGTGCCCAGCCTTCCTGCCAGCCTTGGTGCTCTGCCATGCCTGCTGCCTTCCTGCCACCCTTCTGGCCGCCTTGGTTCCTCGGCAGCCTCCTGCCAGCCTGCAACCACAACCATGTGAAGACAGCAAGCCTCAGCCATCTGCTGCAGCCCTGGCAAGAGGGACAGGGGCTACCATCCCCCCTGGCCCCTCACTCTGGTTCTCCTGCGGGCTTCTGCCAGCACGGGCTCCTCTTTTCTGGGGCTGGCGCTTCTGCTGCTTCTCGCTTCCTATAGGAGCTGATCGACTAAGCACTTCCAGCACCAGCCACCTCCCAGCACCTGCACCCTTCCGCCCCTGGGACTGAGTCCGACCAAGAGGAGTGCCAGAGACGCATATTTTGTTTTATTAGCTTCTTTTAATAAAGTCTATTTTTGATTCACTACACTTGCTTTCATTTCTTTTTTAATAAAGTCTTTGGTGAAACTTTTAGAAATGTGGGATGGGTTAAAATAGCAATGGGGAAATGGGTTGAGATAGCTGTGGCAATGGGGCAGGGATACCCTTCTGGGATGGGTAATCAGCCTGGGATAGATAAACCTTCCAGTGCAAGCATAGTGGGATGTATGTCCACCTCCCCCAGGTGCCACACTATGGCCTTTTATTATATAACAATATAAATCAATCATCCACACATGTCAACACAAACACAACTCTTTATTTAAACGCCCTGTTCATTGTAGCCAACCAACATACATTGGCCCAAATCTCATCGTGGTGATGAAAGGCTGAAGGAAGCATGCTTATTAAGCATCTACCATCCTGTCCTTGCCACTCATGCTTCAGCTGGGGAGTTTGCACCCAGCATCTCAGGAGGTTGTGCGCTTTCTTCTTCAACGCGAGTTCTGTTGGAGCCTGTCATCCACAGTGTCTTTCAGGTTCCGCCTTGCCGTCATTCCCAGGCTGCCATGTCCCAATTTTTTTGGCCGTGCTGATGGTCCACAAGCCTATCCTGTAACACTCGGTAGCCGGTGCCATGAGATTGTGCAGTGATGCAGCCAATTGCTTCCCTATGCTCCTCACGGTCTCTGGTGCTATGCTGCAGCATGGTGGTGAGAAAGTACTGGGACTCTGTTGGCCCCAGGATGCCAAAGGCGTTGTCCACCACCCGCTTGCCTTGGACAGCCTGTAAGTTGAAGATCCTCTCTTACGGGTGAGGCATCTGGAGGTTAGGGCTTCATGAGGTTAGGTTGTGAGGCGAAAGCGTCCCCATCCCATGAGAAATAGGGCACATCTTGGACGTGTCATTGGGCAGGGCGGGTCTGGATCTGCGGAAGCCCACTGATGAGTTGCGTTTCCACCCTCCTTGAGGGACATCTGCCATTGTATATCCCTGGGCATCTGAAGCATGAGCCGTTGGCCTGAAGCATCGATGTACTGAACTGTAGTCAGCATCCGACTCCATGGGAAGAGGACTCGATGCTGAAGACGCCCTTGGAGTTGAAATACAGTGGTACAAGCCTGAGCTTGGTTGGAGATTTGCAGGCCACATGCTTGCCATCTAGGCTCCACCAGTGTGGGGGAAGTTCCCACTTCTGATACCTACTGCTCTGCAACTTTCTTCATCCTTCTCTAGCTGGAGCAGGGTACTGGAGGAGCTCCTCCTTGTATTCTTCGATGATGACCTGCACTACTCTTTCTGACCCGAATGCTGATGTGTTGGATGGCACCCTCCAGCCGTACTGCATGCTCTGTAGGATGGTCCCGGAGGCCAGTGGCGCAGAGTGAGTGCCACCTTGAGCCCAGTTCCAGGCTGGGGCGGAATTGGTTGCTCTGCTTGGTCAACCTGGGTGTCAGGCGCTGCACAACTTTGTCAAACTATGGCTGGAGGCATCCTACATCGAAGTTCTGGAATGCCCGAGTGTCTTCGTTCCTGAGCTCCACCCGCATCAGCTTGTTGACACTGTCATCCTCTGCCTCTTCTGGCGAAGCCAATCTTACGTGACCCAGACACGTCTTTTTTGGCTCATGTTTTTCTTTCTCGCAGTAAGTTCAACAGAGCCTGCGATGGCTTGCACTGTTGGAGAACGATGGTGCCTGCCAAAGGAATTTGTTACCAATCCACGGTGGACCATGACTTGGATGCTCGTGGAAAGGACGAGGCAGAATGACAGGGCTGCAGAGGTCTGCACAGCTGGGCTGCTTGGGCCTGAAAGTGAGATTCAGATGAGTTGCTCCCCCTTTTTATAGGAAACATAAGTTTTTTCCCTGCTAGGCATGACCTCAAGGATCCTCTAGGCATCCTCTACACATGCCTTATAATCGAGATAGGTCCCCCATCTGCCGAACTGTTTTTTTTCCATTAAATGCTTTGTTTCCATGCTGCATCTGTTCTGCATCCGTTCTCGTCATCCGTTCCTGCTGTCTGTTCGCTTCACCTCCTGCCTCCGGGTGGATGCGGAGTTGTGCGGATGTGTTACGTGGATGCCTAGCGGATATAGCGGATGCGTAAGCGGATTGCGTAGCGGATGCGTAGTGATCGCAGAACGGATACGAACTGGATACATTTTCCACGCAAAATTTTGGGCAGCCCAAAACTTTTGCGAGCTGATCGAAACGTCCATTAAACGGATGACTGGATTGGATAGAGAGGAAGCCAAACAGAGGCAGTGAGTACATCGCGTTTTCCAACGGATGGCAAGCTTTTTTGTCCGTTTTACATACTCTTTGCATCCGTTGGTTCGGTGTGACATGGGCTTAAAATTTATTTATATTGTGTGTGTTTTATATATATAGATCAAATCCTGTGCTTCTTATTTTCATCTCTTTACTGCATTTATATATACGCAGATAAATATAAGCAAATCCTCATGAAATAATTTTCTCTTCTTCCTCCTCCTCCTCCTGATGTGTGAACAAGATGAGCTACTGTACCTTTGCTGAAAAAAAAATGACACATAATGTTGACTTTTCAGTCTGTATTTTACTTAGGAAGAGACAAAAACATAATTAACATAATGCTTTCAAAATGTGAGGAATCCTGAATGCAAATGTAGTGATTCACCTGCTGCTATATTTTCTTCCAGAAATATAGAAATTGCTGTTCCAAGTCCAAGCAAATTCTGGAAAAGAGAGTACAGGTAAGCTATAGTTAGATATACCTGTTGTCTTCCTTTATGTTCTCAAAACTCTTATATGGTGAAATGAATGAATAGATAATCCATAGAAAAGTAAGGAAATAAACATTGTTTATTGTGCCAAAAGCACACTGCAATTCCTATCCATAGGCACTAAAATTTAAGGTAATTTATGAAACAATTATGCTATGCTTTCAACATATAAAAATTTCTGGGGCTCCAGCTGTCAAAAAAGAGCCATATTTGTGGGCCTAATTGTACAACTGAAATTAATAAATTCTACAAAATTGTCCACTTGATATATTGCCCTTCCCTTTGTATCCTGGTCTGTTCTTTCATTTCTTACTCACTTGCTGCAGATGGTTTTTAGAAATGTTTTAGATCAGCAGTGGAAATTGGAGATATTATACTTTGAGGGAAGCAGCATTGTGGATTAGAAGATATCATAAATTCACATAAAAGAAAAGCTGTTATTCATAGGTGTATGTCTAGGGATAAAAATAAAGAAGAGGTGTGTTACAGCATATGCAGCATTGTACGATGATTCAGGGTTTAGTGAGGTGTCTCATTTTTCCTAATGTAAAATTTTACGTTTACGTTTTTACGTTTCCTCATACTGTCCAAGTGCATTGGAATGATTCCTTAGTCTGCTTAGCTAAAGAGCCATGCAGTTCATCTGGGCATCAATAGATTGAGTAAGGTTATTGTAATCAATATTATCTGAAGCAAATCTGTACTATCTTCCATACCCTTCCAATGTTTTCCACTCAGTTTTACCACTGAGACCTAAAGCAAAGGGTTTTCAAGCCATGCTAGGCATTAAAAAGTCAAGGTGTAATTGCTACCTCAAATCTCATTCTTTATTTCATCCTCCAATCCTGTGCCATTTGTGGTTCAACTGTCCCTATCAAAATCCAGATAGCAATCTATAGCTTTATCACCTTATTCCTTCTGTGAAAGGCATATATCTCATATGTTTTTATAAGCAACAAGCTTCTTCCTTGCTTTCATCTCTAGAGGTCATGAGCCTGCAAATTTCTAAATGAAAAAACTATTTGTAAAAAGTTAGTGTTGTTTTTTTTTCATATTCTGTACTGCCACCTAATGCAAGATTTTTTTGGCTCAAGCCTGGTAGGTTAGACTCTTGTGTATGGTTTTAAAATAAATCAATAAATTTTTAAAATAAATTGTAGGCAGTCCTTGAAGTATGACAACAATTGAGCCTAAAATTTCTGTTGCTAAGTGAAACATTTGTTAAGTGAGTTTTGCCCCATTTTACAACCTTTCTTGCCATAGCTGTTAAGTGAATCACTTCATTTGTTAAGTTAATATCATGACTGTTAAGTGAATCTCATTGCCCCAGTGACTTTGCTTATCAGAAAGTCGCAAAAGGGGATCACATTACCTCAGGATGCTGCAACTGTAATAAATATGTGTCAGTTGCCAAGTGTCTTCATTTTGATCATGTGACCATGGAGATGCTGCAATGGTCATCAGTGTGAAAAATGGTTATAAGGCCCACCCCCTCTTCATCCACACAGGGAGGAACGGAGAAGGGAGCAACATGAGTTGCGTGGCTTATGTGGGAGGAAAGAGCCCTGATTCCCTTCATTAACTGCAGCTGGGAACACAGTGTTTAAAAGGGGAAGCTGCACATAGCAAAGTTGTTGGGAGCAAATCGTGAATTATCTGGTATCAACGAGGCCTATCTGGGTTCCTGGCATCTTCCCAACTGTGTGTGTTTTGCTAGGCTTTCAAGTCTGCAATTCCTTCTCCTCAGTGATGGAATTCAAAACATTTAACAACCGGTTCTCTGCCCTAATGATTTCTTCCAACAACCAGTTCAACAAAACTGCTCAGAAAGTTAACAACTGGTTCTCCCAAACTGGTGTGAACTGGCTGAATCCCACCTCTGCTTCTCCTGCCCTGTCAAGTTAATTACTGCAGCATGGTCTGTGTGGATTTTTATTTACAGTTTGTATGTACGTTGTTTTTGGACTGAACTTCCTCCACAAGATTGTTCTTGGAGAGTTTTTTTCTCCAGCCGAAGGTAACCTGGACATTGGGGGAAAAGTTGGAGGCAAAGGGACACTTCTTGCTTATTTGACTTTGTGCCATGCCCTGGGTCATCACAACAGGGTTCAACAAAGTAAATATGTATGTTGCACTTTCAAGGAAGGCAGTTGTGGGAGCCCAAAAGCCCCTTTCTTGTTTTTTTCTTATTTTTCTCTTAGCTTCATTTTTTTTTCTCATGATCACTATTACTTGATTGATCAATGGAAAGATGGTTGCTGAGGTTATGAATCATTTGTGCATAATTTTGAAGCCAGAATGCATGAGACACCAGGCATGAAAAAAGTAAATAGAAAATTTTGTATTCTCCAGATAGGTGACAGTTAATGAACTGCTAAAACCTTGATAAAGGAATTTGACAAATTAGTTGCTATTTCTTCAAATGTCTCTGATGATTGACCACATAAAAGAAGAGCAGTAAGCTCATAATCATAGAAGCAATTAAAATAAGTGGTAATTGGGAATATGTATTTTGATTACTATTGGGGATATATAATGAATATTTTAATAGCACATGTAATACAGATTAAGCCTCTGTATCTACCGTCAGTACAGGCAAACACAAATTTCATAGGGGAGCATTATACATCTACAGGTTGTGGTTTTTTGATTAGTACCCACCTATGGCATTCCTATCAATAGCTGTATATTTTAAAAACCATCTTGGTTTAAAAACCATCTCATTGACCTGAAACAAATAAATAAATTTCCTGGTTGAATGCTGTATTAAACAAAGTGGATAGATAGATAGATAGATAGATAGATAGATAGATAGATAGATAGATAGATAGATAGATAGTTTGATGGACAGATGGATGGATAGATCTGATGAATCTGATGGAGAGATTCTATCCATCAGAATTTCACCCACATCTTCTCTTCTTTGTAAGCATTTTTTTTCAAGTCTTCAAACAAATTGAATGAGAATTGATAGGGGACAAATGCAGAATTTCTGTGCCTGGCACATGTTTAGCTTCTTTCTGCAGATTAGGCAACCAAATAGTGGATTAACAGACACCATCCCAAACACCACTCTCACTCACCATCTGTCCCCCATTTTTTATGCTGCTCTTTCATCAGTCTCTAGGAAGATTAAATCCACTTTATAGGCTCACCAGAGAAGCCATACGTAACCATCCACCCACAGATTTAGGAGATAGAACATTTACATCCCAACAGCCTTTCTGCTCACCAAGTGAGCTATACAAATTAGGTAAGAAATAAAACTTCCCTGGAGGACACAAGTGGAATCCACCTAATCAACTTGCTCAGATTAAAGAAGCTATTTAGATAAGCAGTGACAGGTTTGAGCACAAAAAAGTTGCCATGACTCAACTTCCAGACAACTCTACCTGGATGACTGACAATCTTCATCAACATAGTAGGCAGACATTTTTATTGCCAAACCCTATAGTAGGAGAAACAATTCTATTTTGTTTGGTTTCATGCATAGAAGGCTTTTCTTAAAGACAGCTTCTATTTTAGCTATACTTCAGAAACAAATAAACATTGTCCAGATCTGGAATTTATTTTTGTTTTAAATCATTTTCTACTCCTCCCTCCCATGGCCATTTAATTTGATTCACTGTGACATTTGTTTCTTATTATCTGAGCAATTGATCAGCTTCTGAACTCTATCTACCTATGTTTGTGAGCTTCTTTATCCCAATGCTGCCCTTTTGTTTTCTTTTCTTTTCTTTTCTTTTTTACATCTCAATTCAGCATCCCCATATGCCTAAAATGTCTTTGAACTAATCTTGACACATTGCCTGTCTATGTATCTTAGATAGAGGCTGCCTCTAATTGTTTTGATCCAAAAGAAAGAGGCATGAATTGAGGAGGTAAGGGAGTCTTCCAAATAAATTTCATGGGCCAAAATCCTTTGGCTGTTTTATAAACGGTAACATAGAATGAGACTTCACAATATTGACAAATCATATGAAGAGGGTGACTATGTGTGAGGTATGTGTGTTCTTCCTCTGGTTTTAAATGTATAAACTCTTCTTTGTCTCCTTTGAACTCAGAGATGTTGAAGGGAGCAGTATATTTTAACAGGAGAGAGTAGAGAGATCAGGGAGGAAACTTGATTTGAGTAGAGAGATCAGGGAGGAACAGCCTTCTCTTACCCAGGACCTCAACTGCTCTTGTCAATTTCTCACAAGTTTCTTGACTCTACTAACAACTCAACACAATACTTCTAAGAGAATAGAAGTATTGTGGTCTTGGTTTGTTGTTATTCTTTTTTATATAAAAAATCTGGTGTACTACTCCTTCAAAAGAATAGCAAAGCTATATTAATTTTGAAAACCCTTTGAAATGTTGGCAAGTGCCAATCAAACATTTTACAGGTAGACAACATCCCAGGCACCATGGGTCCAATCATCTCTTCTGAAGACAAATCAAAATGAACTTGGATGGCAGTGCTAAGCAAGAACAGGTCACAGTCCCCAGACCACCACAAAAATTGCATATGAGATGGAGTAAATTCATACTGATTATGAATTGGACTAAGTTTGAGGAATGGTTGGGAATCAGACTCAGAGAGTGGGTGAATCCTCAGATTTTTCCTTCTTTTAGGACTATATTGAACTGATCATGCAGAGGATGCAAGCAGATATATCAGAATACATACATCAGTATTATGATATGACAAAGAACTTCATAAGAACTTTCTATAAGATAAGGTCTTGTTTGCAGAAGGTGAGTTGATTTAAAATCAAAGCAAGACCATGACATTCCAGTTCATAAATCAAAACTAATTGAGTTTGTTACATTTTTGAACATGTAACAAATCACTGAACTTTATTTTTTCTTATTCAGACTGTGATTGATTTGGGGTGCATTTACATTTTCTATACCTGCATGACTAAGCAACCAAACATGATTATATTTTTTGCATGCTCAAATATTGATTGGAAGACTGTTCATTTTTGAACAAAATGAAAAGTTTGGTTTGCAGTGATCGTGAGCAGAATAACTATATTTTAACACTTTAATTGCTTTTTTTCAATGCAACTTTCAAGTAGTTAGGGATATCAATCCATAGAGCAATCAGTTATTTATTCCCAAACTTTATGATATTCCATTTTCCAAAATGACAAATGATTTATGTTACTCTCCTGTAAATTAAACCAATTATTTCATTAGATAAGACAAATATACTACTTAATTTTAATAATTAAAATGTAAGATATCAAATAACAGTGATGGAATTGCACAATTCCATTTCAATGTAAATAATCATATTAAACTGAAATAAATGAAATAAATCCATGTTTGTTTATTGGGAAATATGGGGAAAACCTTTTCCATAATTTCTGGAATGTAGATATATTTTGAAGACAGGTGTTCTCATTCACCAAAGGAAAGGTGGGAGGAAGTGTTTGCTTGCCTTAAATCAGTTTCTCTTAAATTCCTCTTAAATGCTGCTGGCTATAAGGTGCTTTCAGTATTTTGATTTCCATCACAGCTGATCTCACAGCCAATCTTCTCTTTCCTTCCAGCCTGGTGTTTGTAGATCCTGTCCCCAAGTCCTGTAGTTTCTTCTTTCCTATAACCATATAGGTATCCCAAATTCCCTTGAAATTCCATATGCAGAATGAGGATCAAGTCATGCAATTAAAGCATTGAACAAAAGCCTCAGAACTTCAGAACTGATTATTCCTCTTTCAGCATGGAATTTTGTATGTTTAAAAAAAATTATAGGGCATTTATGTTTCATAACAAGACTTTGGAGTGGTCACTTGGTTTTTAATTGCTTCAAATAAACATTGTTACTCATGTTCTTGTAACCTTCTGATTGGACTACTACAATGTGCTTTGGGTGGGCCTGTCTTTGAAGAGTATTCAGAAGGTTTAACTTGCGCAAAATGCGGCAGCGTGTATAGTTACTCGGTGTGCCAGTTACTCAGCACATGTGACACCAAAGCTCAGCAAGTTGCATTGGCTTCCATTGTTCTGCTAGGTGCAATTGGAAATGCAGCTTGTTACATCTTGAAAGAGCTTCATGGCTTTGAGCCAGGTTACTTGTGAGACCATCTCTTCTCAATTGTTTCGACCCATCTTATTCAATTGGGCAGGAATGGTATACTCTGGATATGGATATTACTTGGGAGTATTGACTGATGGGGCCCCAAAGAAGAGCCTTTTCTGCAACCATCTTTTGGAACATCATTGTCCCAAGATTAATTTGGCATTGTCCCTTTTGGCTTTTCATAAAGCCTTGAAAACTTGACTTTGAGCTCTGGCCTGGGGCCTTGGTTATATGGACAAAAGGTTAGGCTATGTCCAGCTGCTGTGTGTTTTTATTTATTTTATTTTAAGCCACTAAGAGACATGTAAAAGTGAGATGGGTTGCTATATAAATTGAAAATAGGAAAACATATCTAGAAAGAAATTGTAAAGAAAACATGTCTGGAACCTCTCCATCTCCCATATCAAGAAAAACACTGACTTCACCTTCATGGGCCTATAATACATAAATATTCAAAGTAATGACACAGTGATCGATGACTTTTGTTGCTGTAACATTAGATCTGATACTCCTCAGCCAACTCATAAATTATTGCAAATTTGGTCCAGTCACTAATTTTTTAATTAAATGCTTCCAGAAAAGCTGAAGGGAAACACTGTAATCAGCAGCTCTTCCATTGGGCAACTGAGAAAAAGAACAGAGTTGTTTCTATTTAGAAACCAGACACCTTTGGCTTTTTCTAATTATTAGCTAATTAGCACCAGGCTTCTGAGCTGTTTCCTTCCCAGGTAGATGTGAGAATTGACTATTTCTGCTTTTCTTGCTCTCTTCTCCCAGTTCCATATTTCATTTCATATCATGCTTTAGATCACAGAACTGAGATGGATTATTTCACTGGAAAACTGATATAGGATTTTTTTCAGTACAGAGCAAGAAATAAATAACAGATAAATATGGATTAACTATACATTAGGGGTGGAAGCAATAGGATGGGGTATAGCAACCAAGTCAAATGGGGAATATAATTTTCTTCCTTTAAGCATTTCATACATCTTACTTAAATGAATGAATGCAAAGCCAGTTTGACAAAATCTCGGGAACACAAGATAAAAACTTGAGCTTATGACCTATCATAAAATTATTTCCTTTCCACAGTAAGATGTTCTTCTGAAACCATGATAGAAAAAGATTAAGATGATAAGACGATGATACATGGATTAAACAGCTACAGATCTTATTTTGCTGGTCAAATGTACAAAACACAAAGTTGTTTGGAACTTTTAACTTAAAAGTTCACATAGTAAAGGTTGCTGAAGTTCTAGATGACCTTCAAAGTTACTATTAGGTATGGTCTGATTTTTTTAAACTGACATAAAAACAGCTCTTAATTGAATTTACTTGACATTATAATGAAAGTTTAAAGCTTTTGCACATAGCAGTTTCACTAAATTAGCTAATTATGCCTACTCAGGACTGAATTAATGTTTGTTAATTATTATATATTAGGGTTTACTTTAGATTTCTCTGTACAGAAATCTTCTTCCAAGCTATAGATAACATAACCAATCAATCTGCAGTTAACAATTCTTCCCAACTCTTTCCCTTGGAAAGCCACATGTCTTACTTGGAAATAAGCATCAATCTGATGCAGCCTAAATATATTTTTAGAGTAAATATAATATAATGAGCATTTGTAACTTTGTACATGACCAGGTATTAGTACTACCTATAATTTAAAATAAAAATAAAAATCGGTAGTGTTATGTTCCTGTCAGTCCAAGTACTCATAACTCATAAAGATATTTTGTTTTTATTCCTATCACTACTAACTTTTTGGTGAATATTTATTCATCATTTGATTATGAGAGACTATATTTTGGCCTGGAGGGTCAGTCCTAACTATGACATCATCAAGCTTTCCTTATCCTCATTTAATGGAGAACAAATGTGAAATAAAAAAGAAATGGTACCTTACTCTTATTTGTCTTGGGCCAATGTCTATGTTTATTCAGCTTGTTTGACTTGGTAAAGTAAAGGCTAGCAATTGTATTAAGATCACATAATTTGGTTGGTGATAATGTAAATTAGGGATTTTGTGGTTTAGTATGCTGGGGTTGATTAGATTATTTTGCAAGGTGTTGTCAGAAGTCAGAACATATGTTTAATTCACTAAGCAGGCAAAGAGTGTTATATGAGCTGGTTTGCTCTAATAATTAAGACACAGGCTAGAAACTAGAGATTAAGCCACCATAAGCATGAAAGCCAGCTGGGTAACTTTGGACCAGTCATTCCCTCTCAGCCCTGCTTCCCCATAAAGTTGTTTTTGTGGGGAAAATAGGAAGAGGATGGAATATTAGATGTATTGGCTGTCTTGAGTTATTTACAAAAAATAATAAAAGGATAAAAATAAATGACTATTGTATGAGTACATAGGTCGAGTAAGGTACCTGGAATCAGTTGCAGTAGAGCTGTATGTAAATAGGCAGTCCATGGAATCAAGAGGTCTAAATCAGTGGTCGCCAACCAGTGGTGGTCCAAGAGAAAATTTTGGTGGTCCACAGAGACCATTCAAAATGTCACCTCAAAGCATCTCCCAAAGCAATTAATCCAGGCTGTGCGGTAACACAAGGCTATGCCGCTCACAATCAAGGATTGCATCATTTGCATTGAGAACAAGAAGTAGTGAGGGGAGGGGGAAAGGGCAGAGGGGGGAAAGTTGCCCCACTCACCCCACGTGCCAGGCCTGGCCACCAGGCTGATTCTTTTTGCTTCTTCTTCTGCTTTTGCCTGCATGCAAGGAAAGCAGCAAAAGTCTTTCTTTCTCTCCCCGAAACTCCACCAGAAATGAGTTTATGGGACCCTGCAAGGCATCCTGATCCAAGAGGCTGCACCGGAACGATAAATCTTACAAAGACTCATTTATGGCAAAGTTTGGGGGAGAGAAAGAAAGACTTCTACTGCTTCTGCTGCTTTCCTTGCATGAAGCCAAAAGTCTCTCTCTCTCCCCTGGAGAACAGATCTGGAGAAAGTATCCTGTGATCCCAAATAAAAAATGATTGATCAGTAGGAAAATGGGGAGGGGAATTTTCCTGAAAACTTTTTGGGGGATTTTCCCAGGGTCTCTGGTCCATGGGATTTAAAATTATGAGCTGGGTGGTCCCTGAGGTCCAAACGGTTGGCCTAAATAATTGCCTTTTCTATTAGCACAGAGACTTTGTGTCTGCTTTGGTCTAACTTCATCCATTTGCTAAAAGTGAAATTGTTTGAAATAAGGCATATTGACTAACAAAGGTGGCCCTACTCCCTATTAACTACAAAAAAATGTTAAATGTGTTTTAGGAATACATGTAGGAATAAATTAAAATCCCTAAAACAAATGTTTTCAGTCAATGGGACATTGGGATTTTACTCAGTGGAACTCTAAAGAACATTATTTATATCAGCAATAGTGTCACATTTTAATTTTAGTATTGCATAAGGCTAAATATATATAACATTGCTATAGAGCAGGTGTGTCAAACTCAATTTCATTGAGGGCCACATCATTGTTGTGTTTGACCTTGGGGGCCAGAGTGGGCATGGCCAGCTCAACATCACTCATTCTGGGGCACCTGTGCTCCATTTTTGATTGTAATGGCCTCCTCCAACCCTCTACCAGGGAAAACAGAGCTCTGTTTTCACTAGCAGAAGCACTATGGGTGGTCCTTCACTGTTTCCAGGGCAGCCCTTTGGGCCAGATCTAAGCACCCCACAGGCCAGATCTGGCCCCAGGTCTTGAGTTTGCTATAGAACTAAATGAGAACTAGTTTCCATCAGGCTAATAATCTGTGAGTTGTAATTCCACTTTAGGCAAAAAGCCAGCTGGGTGGTTGGTCTCTCTCTCTCTCTCTCTCTTTGTCTGTCCCAGCCCTAGGAAGCATTCGATGGCAAAGCACTTCTGAAAAGCTTGCAAGAAAACTGCTGGGATTTGTGCAGGCAGTCACCAGTCAACACTGAGAAGAAAAAGAGGAAGAAGCAGAGGAAGAAGAGGAACTAAATACATCCAAACAAAATATTGTTTAAGCTTAATGTTTTACCATGATTAAGCTATAACTTCTGTATATTTCAAAATGCACTTTCTGATTATTAAATAGTATTTTTATTTGCTATTAGTTTAAGTCTGGTTCTACAATAAGTCCTCAAGGAAGAGCTAAAAAAATGAGTCAGTCCTTCAGAAGTACCTTCATCATCCTTCATGTTTGGTGATGTAGAATCTAGCTGGTGGATATTTCTTACAAAAGGAGGAAGACTTTGGAAATGATTAGACTGAACAGGAATATATTCTTTGCGGGTGTATAAATACACAGTTCTCTCAAAAGATACAGCCATATTTTTTCTCATTGTACATCACGTCAGCAGAGGTGGAGGCTGGAAAGCTGATAGCCCGGGTTCAATTGCCCCAGCTCCTGCCCACCTAGCAGTTCTAAAGCATGCAAATGCAAGTAGATAAATAGGTACCACTTCAGTGGGATGGTAATAGCATTCTGTATGCCTCAGCGTCGAGCCATTCTGGCCACATGACCATGGAAATATCTTTGAACAATGCTAGTTCCCTCAGAGGTGGCCCTCTTGCCTCACAATCAAGGAGGCTGTGAGTTTGATCCTTGGTGAAGGGTAATATTTGGAATAGACTCTCCTTGTCAGCCTTCAAGATTTTCTCCCTTTGCTTTGCATATTTTGGCTGTCATAAGTAATGGGGGGAGGAGTGGGGAATGGTTATGGGAAGTGAGATGGAGGTGTTACAAACCAGAATTGTATAACCTGGGGGGGGGGGGG
>BHFT01030940.1:0-12601 GCA_004320025.1 Laticauda laticaudata
CAGTCTTTTAACTTTGCCGCCTTTGAGCGGCTCCTTGGATTGGTTCCTAATGAACCAATCCTTTACTGGCCTTTCTGTCCAATCAGAAGAGACTACTTGGAACCTTCCAAGTTATACAGAACAACCACCATAGATGGTGGTGATAATATCACCACCAACGTGATCTTTGCATAACCTAAAGCAGGGGTGTCAAAGGGGTGTTCCATTGTGGGCCCCTTCAGGATTATATTTGACCTTGGGGGCCCAAGTGGGCATGGCTAGGGTGGTGTGGCCAGGGTGGGTATGGCCAGCTCAACATCCTGCAGCCCTCCTAGGCTCCTTTTTGGCTGCAACAGCCTCCTGCAGCCCTCTGCCAGTGAAAACAAAGCCTGGGAGGGCCACATACAGCCTTTCCATGCTAGATTTTCACTGGTAGAGGCACTGCAGGCCAGTCCTTCACTGTTTCCAGGGTGGCCCCAATGGCCAGATTTAAGCTCCTGGCCTAAAGTTTCATATGGATCCTTTAGCTTCTCCTCTTGACTTCTGAATTTGATCCTAGCAGAAGATCAGGAATCCCCAACTTCTGATAACAAGGCTCTTTTTATTCTCCTTGCCCCTCCAACTTTTCTATTATTTCCACTGCTAATTTCCTACTTTTTTCTTAAGTCTAAAAAGAGCAATCCCTCAACGAAAGGTGTTAATCAGAAACTGTGACAGGCAGTGAACAGGTCTTCCCTAGAGGACTGCTATGTACACGTGCAGATCGCCCAAAGGAAGGGACTTCGAGTGAAGGATCTTGTGGCAGCTTGGCATCTGAATTCTTTTATCAATGGCAGCCATCTGCCTTGGGGTCAGAACTCCACTTACAGCCTGCTCTCTACCAAAGTGTTTATAGAGGAACCTGATAGTTGGTTTGTTTCACAGATAACCAACTTCAATTCTTCTTTCTATTTGTCAAATAACATCAATGCAAGTCTATGGAATCGTGATCTCCCAGAAGTTTTGCGTGCAAAACAGATCAATAAAAAGTGATTACTATTATTGGTGTTTTGTTGAATAAAAACATACTATTTGGTTTACTGAATAAAAACTACAATGCAGACTTAGCTAGATTTGCTCCTATTAGATGCATGCTTGTACAGACAATATCCTCCATAATCTCCTGCTGTCTATAAAGGTATATAAATTTATAAATCATGTATATAAATCAACCAGCACATTATTCCATGAACAATCATTGTGTTCATCTTTCAACACTTTAAAAATCAGCCAATTTCTTGGAAAATGAATCAGGCACTATGTCTCTTTCTATTAGTCAAAATAGCATTAGGGTTGTGCAATGTTTTGGATTTGTTTTTGTTTAAAGGTGGAGGAGGATGCAAATATACCTTGTCTGTAACTTTGTATGCCACCGTGTCTTGCCTTGTAAATAAATGTGCAGCTGCCACAAGATCCCAGGAAAAAAAGATGCCCAATTTCAAGATTTGCAGGCAGGTGCTCCATGGACATTCTCAATAGCTTTGAAGCATGATTTTGGAATTCAAATCCAAAACACAAGGTACCCTTAATAAACTCCATGCAGGGAAATTAAGATGGAGGGTGTCTTCCCCAATAGTTATATATTTAAAACATAACTTTGGATGTTGTGATTCACCAGATTGCTAGACACCTTGTTAAATTTTAATTGCATCTCCCTGATCCCTGTTCTGATCCCTGACTGCTTTAATTCGCTGAGAGTTTAGATGATGATGATGATGATGATGATGATGATATTATGATATTAATAAACAAGAAGCAGTATTAATTTCAATTGGGAGACTGTTCTGATTTGATGAACAAATCTTGGCTATTGTCTGGGAGTAGAAACTATTTCCAGTCTAGGGCACAAAGCAAAACTATTTTTTAATTCACAGAGGGATCTACTTTTAAAAATTACCCAAATAAATTGAATTAGTCTGCTAGAAATTTAAAGCAACAAGAAAGACTTTTAAAATTTCTCTTTGGAAGTCAATAGCATCTTCTGCACAAAACCACAATATTCAGACTGGAATAAGCACACCCCTCCCAATTTGACTCCAGAGTTAATCCAAATTAACATGTTCCACATTTATATCCTTAAGAATTAATAGTAGCTATAACTTTGCTGCTTACTATTTCAAAAAAGAACTTGCTGTTCACCTATATTTTATGTGTATGCATACACACATGCAGACTTCTGTTACAAATGAAGACTGAGAATCTCTCTGACAATGGCTTCCTCTGGAAAAGGTAATTATGGGAGGCTACTGCCATACATGGCTGAACTGACTTGGTGGGTTTTAGCTCATATTTTTTGCAGAGAAGATGGTTGGAAAGATATTCAGGGCTACTTTGGAGGTGTTTATAAGCAAGCCCTTCTTGTTATTTCATCTTCTGCACCTTATTTGTCAAATAAACACTTCCTGGTGCTCTACTACTCCACCAAAATCCACCCTCAAAACATTCCTGCTTCTGAGATAGGAAAACTAGCAAGGGTAATTAAATGCTTGAATATTCCTGTGATATTATTTCAACATTTCTCCCACAAAGATTTTGTGGGGATTACATTGAAATTGCTGATTGTGATTAGAAGCTGAAGCTCTCAATAACAAATGTCAATCTGTTTTTTTTCTGTCTTCCTCCATCTAACCTGATATTTTCCTTGCAGGATAAACTTGTAGTGAAACAATACTTTTTTTGTTAGATTCTATGCCTAGAAACTCAAGGCAGTATGTCCTGTGAAGTAGGCTGATTAAAAATTGACCACTTCAAAGTATTTCTAGCAGGACTACCCCATTCTGTAACAACTTTGTTCCCGATGGCGTCTGTCTGATAAACTCCCAAGATTCATTTTTTTCACTATGTCCTCTTATACATCTGAATATGTATATATATTGTGTTGTTTCTCTGTGTCATATAATATATGTGGGTATATGTATATTTTTATTTATTTATTTATATTTTTGTCATGTTTAGGTAGTGTATATTGGAGGTGGTGACCCTTTAAGAGTTTTATGCAACAAAATTTCATTTTGATGTATGCTGATTAGTGTATATTTAAAGCGACAATAGAGTTATTCTAAGTCACCAGTTATATGTACTTACGGAATTTCTATCATCTAGGATGGTCTTTAACTTGGTCATCCTAATCCTAATAGTAGTAGCAATTGCACTTAGGCTTATATACTACTTCATAGTGCTTTACAGCCCTCTCTAAGTGGTTTACAAACTCAGCATATTGCCCTCAACAATTTGTGCCCTCATTTTACCCACCTCAGGAGGATAGAAGTCTGAGTCAACCTTGAGTCTGGTAGGATTTGAACTGCCAAATTTGTAGGCAGCTGGCAGTCAGCAGTAATGCATTCTAACCACTGTACCACCCTGGCTTATCCAATATTCTACCAACTCTTGTTTAGTCTGCATTACTGATCACAATAATGCAATATGCTTCATGAGATCTGCCTAATATCTGTTACTACTTTCAGCCAAATTGGGAGAAACAAGATGGCCTATTTCAATCCTCCATGCTAAAATCAACCTAGAAAGTTCTTTTAGTATTTCCCTCTTCTTCCCTAGAGGACTGCTGTGTATGTGCACAGATAGGTCAAAGAAGCATGCAGTCAAGGTAAAGAGTAAAATTGAGCTGACTACAGAAATTATCGGAAAGTGCTGGAGGGCCTTTGGGAGAAGGTTGGTTAATGGGGATCATTGGAATGATTGTCCAGCCCAGAAGGGATAAGTCTGAATCCTATGTTATCCAGAAAGTAGCAAACTTATTTTTTTAATAAAATATAATATTAAAACAACCTTGAAAATGTCAAAGACCAAATTCTGTTACAAAAATGAATACATATGCCATATAAAAAAAATGAATACAGATCAAGAATCATTAATTGTACACTGGTTAGAGCTACTCTATGAGAGATGAGCGGTATCTAAATTCAACAAGTCAGCCATTAAAGCTATTTCTGATTTTGTTCTAAAATAATGATCAAATTTCCTGATGAGATAGTGGCCAATGAAGAATTTCCCCTGAGTCTATTCTTTAGACAAAATTGCTACAATGTCAGAGATAAACTATTGTTAAGAAACACTTCAGGTATTTCGATGTATGTGTATTTTACATAAGTGGTATGAGACTCTGCCTACAAAGCACAAGTTTTTTTTTTAAAAAAAAATGCAGCTCCCAATGCAAGGCACACTATATTTTTTTAGTTTGTGTCTTTTGGTCACGTGTTTGTTATCAACAGCTTACATGGACAGCTTGTCAACAGAATGAACATGCAGTTACGAGAGGAGGTTTGAGTTCCTTCGGCAACAGACAGAAATCTGTGATTGTGCATGGTTTCAGTCTGGGCTCGCCGCTGGAGCGCCCTGAGCTGGCTGGATTCGGGGCTAACCCACTCTGTAGAGGTGGTGAATAAGGGGTAGACTGCCAGCAGGGTTGAGGAGAGCCGCATCTCTCCTCCTCAGCTGGCCATTACACCCTTTCCTGAAGGTGGTTGCAGCGGTGGTCAGAAATGGCCACCTCAAAGAAGAACTCAACTGGAAAAAAATGTGCAGGAGGAAGATAAGAAGTGAACGTTTTGGCTGACCGGGTTAAATTGCAAAAGCAACAACTAAGGTACCCTGGAATTTAAACTTACAAAAAAATAACCACTCTCACAAGAAGAGTCGGAAGCAGGCGAAGGAAAGTGAAAGGGAAAGGTTTGGTTTTTGTTTTTTTTCCTCATCTCCCTTTCCGCTATACTGGCAAACTAAGAGACCTTAAATAAGAAATTTGAAAAAATACTGCTTGACATCAACAGGCAATTAAAGCTGAAAATAAAAAAAAAGGTAAAAGGGATAATAAAGAATTTCTGAGACAACTAAAAAATTTTTTTTTTTTTTTTATAAGCAGGAAAGAGAAAAAGAATAAAGAGGGAGGATCTGGGAAAGCGGGAGGAGACTGCCTGGAATTAAAAGAATTGTACAGTAAAACTTTAACAAGACTTGTTATAAAGATTACATTTTTACTGAAACTTTGTAATTAACAGTAGAAACCCCAGGAAGAGAAAAGTGAAAAAAAATAGAAGCAAAAAGGAAACAGCTTTGCGTGTTTTGGTTATTTAGGTGATTTTGGTTCTTGTGTTATTGCATTTGAGACTAAATTTAATCGGTGTGGTTGTTTAAAAATTTAACAATGGCACTACCTTCTGGATGAATTGAAAATGGAACTTGAAAAGAGTATAAACGAAGATCACAAGAAGGGAGATCTTGTTGGCTTATTTTTCATATTCTTAGAAATGCGAGATTTGGAACATATGGAGAAACAACATAGAAACGTCTGGCAAAACAGAGACTGGGACAAAAGAAGACATCTTTAATGAACAAGTAATTCCTATGTGGGGAGAAAAAGGAGGGGGAAGGAATGGAGGTAATTTTAGACTTTAAAAAACCAACCAAAGAAAAGAAATATAGTTTCGAAAAATTAAGTTATAATATTGGAAAGCAACAGAAGAGGGGGATACAGAGAGAGAAATAGAGGTGTAGAGAGGCAGCGGAGTAAAAGGGAGAGGGAGAGAATGAGAGGGAAGAAGAAAGGAAAAGTAGTTACAAAGCAGAAAACAAAGATAATAGAGAAACAGGGCCTATTTAGATATGGGTGAATTTCTTGGAAAAAAAGGGATTTTGTAAAGGTACAATAAGATTTGTATATGTGTATTTAGTTAATTAGAAATTACTTTAGAAAAATTGGAAAACAATGTATGGATTAAAATGAAGGGATAAAATAGTGTAGTTAGTGAAATTTTTTGTTTAATAAAATAAGTGAATAAAATAAATGAGAACACTGAATTAGGAAGGGATTGGAACCTTTTATTAGTTTAATGTTTTATTAAAATATAAGTGAAGAGGGGGGGAATTTATTATGAAAGCTTATAATTGTTCCATAGAAATATGAATATTTAAATTGAAAAGTAATGTTTAAGAAAAGTTAAGGATTTTAAATGAAGATTAATATTAATGATAGAATTGAAATTGGGAATGGAATGTGTTGTTTTTATTAATTCTGTTATAATTTTTCTTTTTTTTAAGAATATAGTGTGTATTTTAAGAATGTACCAAGCAGAATCCAAATGGAAGTTCTGTTATTATATTGAATGTGATAACTTTAGTTATATTGAAGCCTAAATAAGAGTTAAATGGATAAACTTAAAAGAATATAAAGGTGTCATACTCCAATCAGTAAACTACAGGAGAAACTTTGTTTAATGAGAAAAGTTAATAGATAATTTGAAACAGGACAGACAAAAAAAATATAAATATAATGATTTGAATTGAGATGAGATAATTAAAAATAAAAATTGAGAATATTAAGAGGGGAGAAGCTATGCAGAAAAATGTAAACAGTAATAAGATTATGGAATAGAAACATAAAAATGAGCATGAAATTGAATTTGTGTCTGTACGAAGAAATGTAACCCGGGATTGCGCTATTTTCAAAAGAATGTTTTAATTTGTATTTTTTTGTGAAAACTCAAATAAAATTTCTACAAAAAAAAAAAAAAAAGAATGAACCCGGCACGTTACTTTCAACAGAAACCTTGGTATTTTGGAGCAGTTAATGCTTGAGATTTAACCATAAACCCCCAACTGAGCTTCATCCATTCCCACTGCCAATTCCAGCTAATAACTTCGAGCATATCCCAATCAGGGCATAGAGAAGGGCAGTGGATCTTTTGATTTAAAAGCCTGAAAACGATTTTCTGTCTGCAAATCCATCGAGTGCTTGAGTCTGCCCTAGGTTGTTCAAGTGCTGTTTAAAAGCAAGGACTTGCTCATTATTCAACTTTGGAATCTGAATTTGGCTTTCATTTCTCTGCTGTCTTATGGAAAGTCAACTGGTTGCTTTTTATTATTGAACTTGTTTGCTTCCCATACTGAGAATGTCCAGTGCTGATCCTTAAATTTTTTCTTTTTTTTCTTGCCAATGTTTCTTATTGTATATATGATACAATGGTATAATAAAGAAGAGTTATTGTATTTCTACTTTTCCCTAAAACTTTAATTAAATTTGAGAAAAATACAAATATAAAAAAGCAAAAAAAACCTAATAAAAGAAAAGAAATTTGAAAGGGTAAGGGAAAAAGCCAAATGTATGGCAAAAAAGAGGGAAAAGTATAGAAAGAGACTTCCTTCAAGGCTGAAGTGGACAGTGGGTTAGAGTGTAGTACTGCAGGACTACTTCACTGACTGCTTACTGCCTGCAATTTGGCAGTTCAAAATCTCACCAAGCTCAAGGTTTTGACTCAGCCTTCCATCCTTAACGAGGTGGGGTAAAATGAGGAACCTTAAATTTGGTGAGAGAAATAGTTCTGACTCTTTGTAACTGTTAGAGAGGGGCTGTAAAGTACTGTAAGTGGTAAATACATCTAAAATGCTATTGTTAAGTGCTGATAAAAACCAAATCAACATTTTGAACTAGAATAAACCAAAGCAAACCAGTACTTCTGTCATTCTAAACAAGTCTAATAATCAAAAACCCAAGATTTAAAATTTAATATCCCGCAGTTTTCAAACAAAGTCTAAGAGTTGGTTTTCCAAGTGGAAATGAAGCTAGATAAAGCTTTTTCTTTAAAAAAAAAGCAGTCAATTTTGCCATCTGTGCCAATTCCATTAATCTCCCCAGCAGGGGTGGGATTCAAATTTTTTTAACAACCAGTTCTGTGGCCGTGGCTTCATTGGTGGGCAATGGCTTTGGTGGTCATGTGACTGGGATGGACGTGGCTTGGTGGTATGTGGAGGTCATCATTGGACTTGGCTTGGCATGGCCCAACTCAATATCATCAACGCGCGCATCTCCTGACTTGACCTCTCATGACTGTGGGGATGCTGCAACAGTCGTAAGTATGAAAAAACGGTCAAAAGTTCACTTTTTTCAGTGCCATTGTAACTTTGAATGGTCACTCCACACAAGTAAAGTACTAGCAAAGGAGGGGAAAAAAAACTCCAGTGACGTTCCTGAGACAGGAAGTCTTGTCCTACCAAGAATGTAATAACGGTTAATGGAGAGGCAGTTTCTGTAAGCAACATCAGAATGTTTCCTTCCTGCCTTCCTTACAGGATTAGGTCAGTAATTTCTTCTAGCAACTGGTTCTCCCAACTGCTTAGAATGTTAACAACCAGTTATAGCGAATAGGTGAGAACTAATAGAATCCCACCCCTGCTCCCCGGCCATTATTCCATTGCAGAGATATATGAGTCCTTCCATCTCTTAGCAGAGAGAAACCTTGCTGCTGTTGTCATATCGAAGTTCCACATTTTTTTCTATCTGTCGATCACACTGAAAAGCTTCTGGCTTCAGCTGTACATTCAGTTTCTGAATTCTCTGAATTAAAATATATACTTGATTCCAATTATTCTTACCTTCCTCATGTGTTCACCACCAGAGATGATAAAAAGTGCCAGGCCACAACTATTTTTTATGGCTAATTCGACTGAAAATAATATCCATCCAGAATTTGAAATGCATATTTTTTTAAAACAAACCAGAGATATTTGCTTAATGGAAGGAGTTCATGGCTGCACTCAGTGTAACCAAACTTCATGTTTGATTAAATTGTACAGACATAGCTTCTGGTTGTATTTTTAACTCTTTGGGGAAAAAATATTTGTTTTTTCATCATTATGTAAATTATTGGAAATTGGAGAGCTATTTTAGTGTGGTAGTGCAGCCACCAGGCTAGAAACCAGAAGACTGTGAGTTCTAGTTTTGATGTAGACATAAAACCAAGTGAGTAATTTTGGAACGATCACTCTACCAACCCACAATGTCAGGCTTGAGTGACAAGTCAGTCAGTCAATTTTTGTTATACCTAATGGAATCACACCTCTTTTCTCTGGAAAAGAAAAAAAAAAGACTGCATTTGTGGGACAATGCTAGAAAAAAATGGAAATTATGGGAAAGTATTATTTACCTTTACAATCTAGCACAAATTAATCACATACATATTCTACTAGCCTCTTCTTGAGTAGTTTTGTCTATTTTATTTAGTTCCTTTTATCTATCAACTTGGAAAATAACCAGAAGAACTATGTTCAATAAGCTGATAAAATATTGAAGTGTGTCTCCATATCAGAAGCTACTACAATTTCTCAGACAGAAAGCTACTATTATTCATGCATGCTCCAATACAAATCTGCTTTGTATTTCTGGGGTAGATTAACACTTTCACTTTATTGCTAGCATTTAGCTGACCTATCTGATCCTGGTGATCTTAGAATAAAAATAGTCATGTTAGGAAACTGGATGTTTTCAAATTACTGAAAATTTGCTATCTCAGGTAAGGATCATAAACCACTGTTATACCCTTTACTAGTCTTGCTGCTATTTAAAAAATAGTAATTATTGTGTCATTTCAGTTTTTGAAAGGGACAAATTTTTATTGGCAGTTTGAACCATAAGGATTGTTTGGCATTCCTCTAATTCAGGTTTTAAAAATATTTTTTAAAAATGACAACTGTATTTCCTGATCCTGCAGACCAAAACACCCCAAATCACTCAAAATTCTCTTTGCATGAATTTAGACAGGCTGAATAGATATTTTTATTTTTATCTCAATAATTCCTTTACTTAATATGCTCCATTCAACATGGACAAGAAAGAATATGCTTGAGAAAGGTTGACTTACTAAGGACAACAATTAACTGGGATGAATGCCACATCGAATATACATGAATGACTGAGGTTCAAGAGCATATCTGGAAGGACAGTATTGGACAAAATTAAATCTCATTAGCCACCGTTGATCAGTGCTGAATTCTAATGCTCAATAATATGATTGTGAACAATGACAGTGGCTAAAGTCATTCAAAATTTTAAGAAATGTACTTTGCTGTCTGGAACTGCATAGTAATACGTCTAGTTGCCATTGGGAAGATGATTTTTTCCTTTATCAGGATGGTCAAGAAATATTTGTCTTCAAACGTAGAAAGTTTTGAAAAAGAAAAAGGAGTTTGGCCATAAGTTAAATACAACCAGTGGAAGAAGTAGGGAAAAAAACCTAAAATAAATAAAATTCATTATTGAATATCACTCAGTTAAGATGTGTCCTCAGGGATAGTTTATCAACTTCAACATAGTTTTTCATGGAGCTATTAATCCTTTGTACATCAACTGTGGATAAAAATGTGAATTGTTTTCTACATCAAGTAGGCAATGTTTATATATTTACAGATTAAAGACAAGAGATTAAGCAGCATGGATCAATGTAGTAATGATGTATTGTCAAACCAAAAATAATAAAATAACCATACATTATATGCTAATTATTCTTGAAGGACCTTTCAATAATTATGTATATTTCAACAATTGAGATTTTAACCATCAAATGAATTTTTAATGGGAACTTTCATGATTTTTCAAGCATTTCTAAAATGTCTGATATAGCAACTTGCAGCACAATCTGCACAAATTCGTCCAAAAGTAAAACTTAATGTCTTTGAGCTGTCCTGCCTTCTTCGTACACAAGCATTGGATCACTTTGTTAGCTATTTTTGTATGATTTAAATATGTGCTTCCTGTGGAATTTCTTTTAGCTGGAACATCTCTCAAGTAAAATGTGAAAGTAACAACAATGATAGCAATATAACAATAATTATAGCAAGGGGCATATATCGGAGAGAGATCAAAAATTCAAGATGTCCCCTTTTTATATGTATGACAGGCACTTAAA
The DNA here is from genome assembly GCA_004320025.1 of Laticauda laticaudata. Lineage (NCBI taxonomy): Eukaryota > Metazoa > Chordata > Lepidosauria > Squamata > Elapidae > Laticauda > Laticauda laticaudata. The sequence continues at coordinate 10,713 of BHFT01030940.1, forward strand.
GATGGATGGGGTTTTGATGGCATAGTTGTGACTAACATATTGAGTTTTGTTTTTATCCCTCTTGTACATATACAGATACCACTTGCTTAAACCACCTACAGTACACAATGAGTGTACTGTAATTCATTCATTGAAGCTTCAGGCTGCATTGTTATTTAATTTTTTCTTATTGAATAGCTAACTGAAAATGTGTATATATGCTAATAGCATGTACTTCAAAATGCCTATTACTATCACAGTCAATCATCAGCCATTTCTCATCCATTGAGGTATCATGGACCTAATGAGATACCATAGTGCTGAATAATCATTCCTTCCTAAATACATGCCATAATTATTAGTGACAGTTCTGAGTGAGAACATTACCTGGATCAGATTTCAACTTAAATGGTTCTCCCTAAATGAAAAAGCATCTCAACTTCCTCTCAGAACAATCAGTAAAGAGGACAGTAATTTATTTTAAGAGCCAATATTTTAATAAAAAAAATACTGACCTTTCAGCTCAGATGAAATACTGTAACAGATATTAACATGAATCAGATCTTCCTTGAGGCATAACTGTTATAGAAACTTACTAGAGATGACTTGTGAGCCACACCTGCTTAATTTGGAAAGGGCTCAGTTAAAACAATTCATGTTTGATTAATATTTTTCTCTCCTTAAAGTCATGTTCAGACATTGCCAGTGGCACATTTTAGAGCATGACAGAACATGCCCAATTTACTGTATAATGGTCATGGGGAACTCATCAGGATCCACTGGCCATATACTTCTATAATCCCCAAAAGGGACTTCTGAAAACATGAGAAATAGATTCTTTTTCATCTGAAAGCTGTTCTTGGCTCAATATCCTTCCAAACTTACTATATCTGTTTTTCAAACTTGACAACTTTAGAATGTCTGAACTTCAACTCCACACACGTTGGCTGGTGTATTCTGGGAGCCAAGTTTAAGAAACAGTGCGCTACCTATATCAGACATGAGGTGTTTAATGGTTAACAGATTAGGAGCTACACAAATTAAGTTACCAAACTTTTTTTAAAAAAACCTGCCACAGCTTAAACCTCTAAATAGAAACTATACTTAGCTCTATTTGTTGAGAAAGATACAGTTTTAATAGAGATCAAGTGTATTGCAATAATGCAAAGCCAGAACTGAGAATCATGCATCAAAACAGATAAGTTCAACTATTCTCTCCCTTAGCTGTCTCGTATTGTCTTAGCTTAATCAGATTCAGGCAAGATGTTTACAGAACAGTCAGTTCAAGTGTAGTTTGGTATGTAGCCCCCTCCAGTAGTGTGTTTCAAAAATTTTTACCACTGGTTCAGTGGATGTGGCTTGGTGGGCACGCTTTGTGCATACACACAAACTTTGCATGTACATGCTTGCACCAGACACACACTGCGCAGGCGCTGGTGCTTTCCAACTCACCTCCTGCAATCCTGCAGTCTCCCTGTTGCTTCGGCAGCTGCTTTGCAGCAATCTATTGTACCACTCAAAGTAGCTGTACTTCAAAAGCAGGGAATAAAGGTTAGTATGGGAGCCCAGGCAGGTGGGTGGACCCAACAGCAGAGCGGCAGAGAGAAACGGTTCAGTCTTCGCTGCTCATCGGCACTACTGGCTTTGCAGAACCAGGCCGAAATGGTAGAATACCACAATGGCCCTCTCCATCTTCCAGCTAGGTGATCTTAAGGCAACATCTTGAGGAGATGCAGCACTTTCATTTTACCACAAGCATTTTTCCCCCTTCGTCCTCTGCCCCATCAGTTCATTGCAGTCTGAACCATACAGCAGCAAAGCACAACCAAGCAGCTTTCTTAAGCCCCTGTCACACTGCACCAACGGATGGAAAGAGGATGTAAAATGGAGAAAAACACTTGCCATCCGTT